>VYZW01009493.1:4546-30298 GCA_013401315.1 Balaeniceps rex | reverse complement strand
GGGTTTGTTTCTTTAGGAGACAGATGCTGAGAAATGGTGTCCTATTACGAGTCTGTTTAGTCTCCAGTGATTTCTGGATAGGATCTCCTTCATGACCATTAGAAATGACTTCCTGCTTCCTCCCTCTTGGTACATGTGCATACACACAAACTCCACAGTGTACCTTATATTGTAACTTCACTACTTAAGANGGTGTCCCAGATCGCTTTCAGTGACCCCAGTGAGAAGTCAACGTGGAACATCAGCTGTATTAGGGAAAACTTTCTCTTTCCTTTCACAGGGATTCAGAAATTCTTGAGGGAGACAGTGAGGAGCTGCAGGAGAGATGGGTTCGTGCAGACCATCCTGGGAAGACGGAGATACCTGCCAGCTATCAAAGATCCAAACCCCTACAGTAAAGCTCATGTATGTTGAATGCAGGTTGTTGGTTTTTTTGTTAAGTATTAGACTTCTTTGCATATCCGTATCTGTGGTTTTACAGGGTCTATAAGCCATCTTGGTCATGACCTTCCACTTCTCACTTATTTAATGGTTCCCTCAGTTGTTCTCTGAATAACAGCGCTTTTGTCATGGTCTGCTTGATGTAAGTCTTCTGTGACTAGGTGTACAGTTGTCATCACTGTGCTCATCTCACTTCAGAACTCGCATGTTGGAACTGGAATGAGTAAATTATTGAAATAAGTGGACATNTGAATTGCCTAATGCTGTCAGTCTTGATCCTGAATAGCTCCTTTTATGTTTTATATTTTGTAAACCTTGGAAAGAAACTGTCTGAAGTTAACTTTTTCCACTTTAGTGCAGTTGTTACCTGAACTTGCAGGGAAAGGGACTCTTCCCTGTCTCACCTGTTTTTGACCTAAGTTGTTTTTTAACACNATTAACTCTTCAGGCCAAGTTGCTCCCACTCGGCAGTCTTTGTATGTTATATGCTGTCAGCACTTAAACAAGAAAGGGCATTTAACATTTTTGGGTATTTGTTCCTTTTCTTATTTCCCCTCAAAGGAAAATTGCTCAAACTTGTTAGGTAAATATTTACTTAATATACACCTTTGCACTGGCATTATTTTTTTTTCAAGGCCATTTCAGACACATCTGTCATAGACTCTACTTCAGTAAGAGTGGATTGACTCCCTGGGGAGATGTTGGCACATTTCTGTGGGGAGGAAGCATTATACTTCCCAGTGGGAGGCTAGATCAGGTCATGTGGAATTAAAGACTAGAGTGGAAGAGGGAGGAAGTGGGGGAGTTTGTACTCTGAGTAGTTGAAAGGGAAACAAGGAGACTTTCAAAAAAACTTTATTTTGAGATGATTTGACTATTTAATCTGAAGGATACTTCAGCATGAACCTTTGTAGATGCACCTTCTGCTTAACTTTAAAATCATATTAAAGACCAGTTAATTATCTTCACTTTCATTTCAGCTTCCTCATAACTTTTTGCACACATTTCAGCTCTAATCAAAGAGGGAAGAGCCCTTGAATACAGTTTTCTTGTCTGAGGAGGGGATTAGTAGAGAGGTTGCTTGTGTGGAAAAAAAAAAAGGTCATTGTGTCATAGTGTGGTCTGGTGTGTTTTTGCACAGCTGTAATGCTCTGGCAGTAGACCTGGTTATTAGTCCATGAAGTCCAGCTTCTTGCCTTTGGTTATCCATTCCTGATGGTTTTGAAGATAGGCAGAAGTGTCTCGTGATACTTGGATTAACTGTGAGATTTTTCTGCTCCTCATGAAACTGTTACCACGTGTATGTGCTTTTCCCTTGTGTGGCTTGTGACTCTTGCAAGTTATTACCCTTGATATTAATTAATTTTCAATTTGTGGAAATCCTGCTCTTCTCAGTCACCTGGAGAAATTTTCTGTCCGAAGCTAGTCTACAATGTCTCTTTCTTTTAGGCAGATACAACAAACTCTTTATCTGGAGGTTTTACTATGCCTGTATTTTGCCATGTATTTATTATTTTTAATGGAGTACATGTGGCATGCTGGATTTGTTGTTTTTTTGTTTTTGTTTTTTTTTTTGGGGGGGGTGGGTTTTGAGAACAACTATCTCTGTTTAGGCAGAGCGACAGGCTGTGAATACAACTGTTCAGGGATCTGCTGCAGACATTGTCAAAACAGCCACTGTGAACATTCAGAGACGCCTGGAAGCTTTCTCCTCTGTGATCAAGTCCCACGGACATCTGGAGAGCTCCTTTCAGAGAGGTAAGACTGGTATGCTCACCTCTTCCTTGCACACTAGAGCAAAACTTTCAGTGTTACTAATTAAAAAAAAAAACAAACCCAAAACAAAACTGCCTGCAAAGAAAGTTAGGGCCTTTGGGCTAGGGGTGGGAGATATTTTATGTCCTGACAGGAGTTAAGTCTGTGTTTAATGGGCAAAAAAGTCATAAGGAGGAGGGGAGAATGTCTGCTCAACACACAAACTAAAGCAAATGCTGTGATAAGATCAGAAACCCCAATTGCCTCAAAGGAGATCTTGCACAGGTTGGCAGTGGGAGTTCATATGAGATATGGTTTATGACGCCACCACAGAATTGTTCAAAAGTAGGAAGAGAAACTGAGCAGATACTCTGGCTTCAAAGGCAGTGAAAAGATAGAGTGGAACAACTTCTAGTTCCAAAAATACATTTTTTTGATTAGAATTAAGTCTGGAATTTGATGTACAGAGGCTCCACAAGAGTAATATATGAAGCACTTAGCAGCATAAATTTCTTCTGACTGCAGACAGCAAAGCTGTGCTGGGGTACTCATTCCCAGAGGAGTGCTATGAAGACTGTTTTTTAGCATAATGTAGACAGTGTTTTGTTCATCAGTCATGTATTTTTGGAAAGACAACTTAAGGGATGGAGTGCTATATTTCTTTGATAGTTCTTATGCTTCAACCTGAAACATGAAGCTGTCTTAATATGAAGAGTCTGATTTGTAGGACTGAGAAGGAGAACTAAATAATTAATTGCCAAACCTCTAAAAATATGTCAGGGAGTCTTATTTTAGAGAGACAAGATTCAGGGGTCTGCTATGAGTAGAAGGCATGTGCTTGGCGGAACCTCCCCCCCCTCCAGGAGCAGCAGCTACTGTGACCTTTGGCCAGTGTAATTGTAGGAAGGCGACTAGATGCATTTGTGAAAGTTTATCCTCTTCTGATACTAGCTGTTTCAAGAACTGGAAGGAATTCTCTTTCATCAAATTATAAATGGCTATGCCATCAGAGAAGCATCCTGCATCATGTGGCTTCTTCAACATTGCTGCTTCAGTGTGAGGCCTGTGTGAGGAACAGATGATGCTGTGAAACCCTTCCTGTAGTTGTGAACTGGAGTCCTCCCGTTAGCTAACCTGAGAAATAAATAACTTTGGAGTCTGTGTGTGTGAGGTTGTGTTTGTTTGGGTTTTGTTTTTTGTTTTTTTTTTAAAAAAGCTTTTACCATGGAACTGTTTGTTCTGTTTTATTTTTGTCAGGCAAGGCCTACCAGGATGCTGTTTTTGTCAGCTGCTTGCTTGTTTATTCAAAAACTGCTCTTTTTTCTTTCCTTTTTTTAATCAGGAGTAGTAGCTACAGTTTCAGATAACTGCATTTGGGAGGAGGCTTACTGCCTTTTTAGACTAGCCATTAAACTGGCTTTGGAAGAAAAGCAGAATCCTAATTCATTGCCAGAGAGAACGTTATAAACCAACTTCTGATTAAACTTGACATGATTTTGTTTAAAATTTACTTTTAAAACAGATGGTTCAGGAGACGCAACTGTCTCTTGTTTCTGTTCTGATTCATATGTTTATAATGTAAGGCTGAAATGTTTCTATCTAAAATGCTTTTCATTAACGTTTTTCCCTCAGTAGCTGTACAAATATTGATAGAATAATAATGTTTTGTGGTTTTATCTGTAGGCATGGGCTTTTTCAGTTTAAAGTTCCTCATGTTCTTTTTCTCAGCATTAGGAATGTGTGAGGGTTTTTTAATGACAGGAAACATGCCTTTCCATAATGGTATCTAACGAACTGTGCTCTTCACCTGTGTAGGAAGGCTAGCAAGGAGGAGAAGCAGAGGGATGTTACATGCCATCAGCGGAGGTTTCTTTATCCTCCAACTCCACGATGAGCTCCTCTATGAAGTTGCAGAGGACGATGTCATCCAGGTACAGCCGTGCAGTTGCTTTTTCAGCTATCTACTGCATTACGATATTTCAAACAAGCCTTCCTTCTAGGGGCTCAGCTTTTCTTCCCTCGATCCTCTCTCGCTGTGTGCTAAAAGGTGTGTGAAAACAATGTTAAATGGGATGAAAAATGATGTTTGTATTCTTGATCCCTTTGTTTTCAGACTCAAGCCATCCCCATGGCTGAAGTTCATTTTTCCAATGTGTGCTTTACTGCTTATTAACAGCAGTTTGTACAAGTTCTCTGCAGGAGTTGATGAGTGAAGTAGCTTAATATTGTTGACAGGTGGAGGGGGAAGTTTTTCCTCGTTTGGAGGTATTTTTGCCTCCCTGTTTACACTCATGTCTTCTGGTGCCTAACTTGGAAAGTGTATTGTTACAGCTGTAGTTTGTACTCTGTGTAGGGAAAGGAGGATTCTGTGCTTTGGTACTTGTTTCCTCATTCCCTACCTACCTGTCTTTCTGGTAGGAGTGTTATGGTGCTGGTTAGCAGCATGGTAGATATAAGAAATGTGCTGTGTGGACTTCAGGTACCTGTCATGTGCATATGTGTCTCTGTGTGTGCTCTTCCACCGTGTAGGTGCTCCTGTGCCTGGACATAGCAATGCCTGTGTGACAGCTTTCAGTAGCAAGCGTTTTAGCCCTATGTTGGCAGCTCAGTGTTTTCCCAAGTCCTGGGCACAAACGCGGGAAGGCTCCCAGGGCATGCTTCCATAGCTTGGGGATGTCTTTCTCCCAATGCTGTTCTGTGCATACACTTCTTCAATGACAGAAGGCCATTTCCTGATGGCAAGCAGTAACTCCTAGTCTGAGAGAGCTTTCAGCAGTACTGACTGGCCTGAGCATTTTTTTTCTTTTAAATTTCATTAAGAACAAAAGGTTTAATATATTTCTCTTGAATGTCAGCTCAAGCTTCTGTTTGTTTTGCCAGCTCTGTTCATACATCTGCTGCTTCAGTCCAAGGCAGGCTGTTTTAGGGATGAAGAGGCTTCTCGCTTTCTTTCTGTAGAAAATGGAAATCCCCTGAGCATAGGCTTTTACGTCTTTAGGTACTGACTCCAAGTTATCATGGTGTCCCCAGAAGAACTGGGGCCAAGTGTATGTATTTGCTTGTTATTTATTGTATTATATTTTTTCATTACAACCTCAGCTTCAAGGGCAATTATTACCAGTTTTTCTAACTTCCTTCAGATATATTTCTGTCCACAGTTTTTCTGGGCAGTCACTTGAAACAGCGTATGTACACAAGACATGTTTCCTAGACTCAGACTTTCCTTGTATGTGTCAGATTTTCTTGTTTTTCAAGGATTTCTGTCTAGCTGAGACAACAGGGTACTTCTTACCCCTTTGATTAATTGTTTTTAGGGCCAGAAAGGATCTTTTTTTTGTGATGGTATTGCCTGCTGTCCTTTCAGATGCACCATTAGAATTATCCTATAGTGGAAAGTTCTAGGTTGGAAAGAATGTCTTGAAGTCTTTCCCTCTTAAGCCCCCACTCAAAGCAGGGCCTGCATTAACTAGTCCTTTTGAACTACAATATACCTTTTAGTAAAAAAGAAGTGAGCATTTCTTGGTTTCTGTATTGGTGAGGTTTTTTCATCTTGCTGGCACTAAAGCTTTATTATACTGGAAATCATGTATTTCTTGGCTGCAACAGCAATTTTTATTCAGACAAGTTAGTTTGGTCACATGCTTGATGCTGGCTCTAGCTTATTTTCAGCTGCTAAAGTGTGCAAAAGAAAACTAGAACTATCTTTCCGTATATCTAGGAATTTGTGTTCCAGTCAGAGTATCCTTACAAATGGTTTGTAAGAGAAATGACGCTAGTGGTTGTTCTGTTTTCATTTGCAGTCTAACAGTGAGCTAGCTTGCCTCTTAAAAAAAGACCACATTGGGGTAATACCTGTTTCTTCTTGTGCTAAAGGTGTGAAATGCCTGGGGCATCAGGGCTTTCCTAGTCTCTGCAGAATGTCAAAGTGAAGGTAGGGAGCTTTCAGAGCTTATCACAATAGCAAGAGTGTGATAATGTTGCCAAAGATGGTGGAAGGAGGCTTTGACCGTCTATCTGTTGAGCTGACCCTGGCAATGAGGAGCCAGGTAGGAACATAAAGGTATGGACTAGATTAGGATTCAAAGGCTAGGTGCTTTTAAACTGCTTGCTTGTTCCCAGCATCATTGCATTTATGTTTTTAAGATGGCCAGTATTCCTCCAAGTGTTGTTTTAGCTGACCATTGAGAACCCTGGAAACAGTGCTTTTGCTTAATGTACAGGAAATTCAGAGCCCAGAGCCCCCCAGATCAGGGTGTTGACGCATGTCCCGTCTCATCCCACCAGCTTCCCCAGGAACCTCATGCAGGTTTTCGTATCTCCCCTGCAGCTGCTCTCCCTAGGTGCAGCAGCCCTAACCTGATGTTCCTTGCTGGTGGCGTGTGCTGGACCTGCGAGCGTTCTCAGAGACTCTCCCTCTGTACGGTTCATGTTTCTTTTGAAATACTGGGCCCCAAACTTGATCAAGGCTGCAGTGGTTTGAATAGAGTGGAAAATTGATCTGTGTGTCACACAAGCAGCATTTTCTTTTTCTATGTTCCAGAATTGCATTTGCTTTCTTTCTCACAACAGTGTGCCTTGCTTAAGCCCTGTTCAGTTTTTAATCTCTGATAACCCCATTTCTTTCCTGCCCAGGCAGTTATTTTTCATCCTATTTTTGAACAGTAGATTATTTCTATCCTAGTTCTCTATCCTGCTTCTTTCTATTCTGTAGTTCTCTGTGCTGAATTACATCCTATTTCAAAGCATTTTTCTAGGTTATCAAGATCATTTTTAAACATGGTATGTAAGGGCGTAGGGTTTTGGAAAACAAATCTCACCCTAGTTCTTAATGCTGTTGTAAACTCTTGTGCTCTGATCTCCTCAGATCCCCTCCTCCATTCCCCAGTGAAAACTGTGGAGGAATTTCTGCTGTGGGTACCTGTGAGGGAATTATGAAAACGCATGGAAGGGTGAGAAAGCTTGAATAGTTCCTATGCTGACACAGTAGCCTCTAGCTGAGATGGGGCATCACAGTATTTTCAAAGCCTCTTTTCATTTTGCTGTGGAAGGGTTTGTGGGATGGGTGTGGATTGAAAGATTCATTCAAATAAGCAATTGGGACAGGCTGGACACCGCATGGGTCTTGGGGTAGGAAAGAGAGTCCTTTTATCCAGGGCAGGTATTTACAGTCAGCAGAAAAAATCCAGTCTCTTACAGTCCAAAAAGTCACAGGCAAAAATATCTTCTGTTCCCCTAACTGTGTACTTAAATGAGTGTTTTCTTAGAAATACCTTTGGAGGGCAGCAAATGTTGGAGTTGCCTCAAGAAAATAGCGAGGGGGAACCTGGGCGGTATTTCTAGCACCTGCATTGAATGTGATCTGCTTTCCCAGAGGCTTGTGGTTTGTGCTTCACAGAGTGCCTCTCATGCCGACACAACGAGGAGGGACAGAGTTCTTTGCCTCTGGTGTATTTGGTTTATGTCTTGCTTTCAGTATGTTGAAATGTTCAGAACAGACTCCAGGAAACAATTGAGTTACGCAGCTGGGTGAAAGAGGAGATTCTGCAGGACTCCCAAGTGTTTAATGGACACTTAATCTTGCCTCTTTTCTAAGTAGTCTTAAACAGTGTGGAACCAGTCACAACTCTGTGCTGCATAAAATGTTACTGGCTTTATACAGTTTCTCCATTCATAAACCCTAACCAGGATTAAAATGTTTGGTTGCATTCCCACCAGTGGTAAGTCAGTGCAAATAGACGCAGGAGAGGACTCCAGGCGTCCGGCCACCCCAGCTATTGACAGAAAAACTGAGCATTGAGGTTACGTGTACATCTTGCGTTTTCTTGTAGGTCGCTCAGATTGTCAAGCACGAGATGGAAAATGCCATCAAACTCTCGGTAAAACTGAATGTTAAAGTGAAAATTGGACCTAGCTGGGGAGACCTGCAGGACCTGGAGCTCTGACACGAAACGCAGCTTTCTTGCACGTGGTGAGGTGGAAGGCACCATGGACCAGGCAGGCCAAGGACCAGCGTACTCGCAGGCAGTGACAGAGCTGCGTGTGGTGCGATCCTCCCGTGTTGTGTTTTTACAGACGTCATTGCAAACTGCCTTCTGAAACGTGTGGTGGAAGCTGGTATGAATTCACCGCTCCAAGCCCTCCAAAGGTCAGACAGCGCAGTGAAGCATGTTTACAGAACTGTGAAATTATTAATTGCTAAAAGCACTGCAGTATTTAAATGAATTCTGTTAAAATATGCTTGATCTTGTAATTTAAAGCAAAACCCCAGAGCCTAATGAATTTATTACATATGAAATGAGCTGGATTATTTTATTAAAACAAGGCACAAGAATAATTTGGCAGTTCTTGTATGTAATTGTGTCTAGGACAAAAAAAAAAAGTCACAGTGCTTGCACTTAATGTTGAATTTTAGTCCTCTGCTAGGATCATTTTGAACTGAATTCTGCTGCTGATACTCAGGTGCCAAAATGGCTTTACAGCTGGCTGGATTTCTCACTGAGCAGCTGTGCAGCGTTTACAGTGAGTGGAACCAGTGCTTGGTTGGCCTCCGACTTTTAGGAAAGCATTTTTGTGACTGTCATAATTCATCCTACTGCTACCTTGTAAACTGGCCTTGAGAGGGATAGTGTTTGGCCTCTCTTATAGTTAACACAAAATCACCAGCAAAAACATTCCTTTGTAAAGAACAAAACTCAATTTGTTGCTTAAAAACTTAACGGCAATTCATATTTTTGTGAAGAAAAAAAAATCTCAGCCTGGCTGGCTGAAGTGACAGCCTTGCTGGTGTTTGAGGTCTGGTGCGTTAGAGAGGCGTCGCTGAACGGTGCTGGGTGACCTGTGGCTCTTCATTCAGAGGCCCGTCTCCCAGGGAAGCCTCATACCCTGCCTGTTGGTAGCCTCGCTAAAAACTGCTCGGATTTCCCCCGTGCTTTGCCACGGCATCTTTGAGTCCATCCCTGTGGTCAGGCAGAAGGTTTTTCTGGGAGTTTGGGCTTGTCAGGCTGAGCTGGTCCTGCGACCGACTGGTCAGCTGCCGGGATATCAGATGCTTCAAAAGAGGGGGCGAGGAAGGAGCTCACAGGGAATTAATCTGCCAGTGTTTGGCATTACTCTCCTCACTAATACCTTCTGGCCTGGCTAAACCTCACATCACATGGTTTTGTTTCCCTTCCAGATGGTTGCAATGGTTACACAAGTTCAGCTGTTTTTGTTAACTTCATAAAATGCCTGACCTTGAATTCCATTATTTACATCCTGTGGCCCTTACATGTTACAATAAAGGGAGCACAGGTGCCTCCCATCATCTTCTTTATGCCTCTAATTTATTTTATCATGTCTTTTCTTCTGCAGTTCCTCCCTAATGTAAACATCTCCATCTTCCCATTCTTGCCTCCTGTGAGAAATTTTCAAGCCCCTAATTATTCTTTCATTTCTGGACTTCTGCCGGGTCCTTTTAAAAAATGTACTTTTGAAGTTGCCTTTATAGCCTGATCTTGAGGGGGTGCGTACTTGGCTTTCAACAGCCTGTTAGCATGCTTGAGCTTGTTAACTTGAAATGCGGCGCTTTTGGCGTGGCCGTCATCCTGACATCAGAAGTACCTGGCACCCAGGTTTCAAGAACATGGTGAGTTTTAAAAGATGTTAATGGGGCCTGCGCACAAAAGGCCGCATCCTGGACTCTGATCCACCGCCTGCCTGTCGTGCAGCAAATTGGGCACGTGGTACTGAGCCAAAGCCCCAGGCGATGATGCCTTGACTGCCCTTCTCAGCACCAGCTTGGCCTTCTTTCCTGTTTTGGATTTCACTTTACATTGAGACTTTTTGATTCCTTCCTGCCTGCTCTGCGCTGTGGTTTTCTGCCACATCTGTCACCTGATGGCTGAGCTCTTTATCCACAGCATTCGGTTGATCGACAGTTGATTCTTTTCTGAGCTTATTAAAGCTTTTGTTATTAACAGATCTGAGCCTCGGCACCCTGGCGTCTGACCGTTTGTGTGTTGTGCCTGTGAAGACGCTGGGTTGGACTCATTATCAATTCACATGGCCTAATGATTTCCTGTCCCCGGGTGTCACGCGGTGGCACACCTGTGCTGTATTTCAGGCCTCACCGGAGCTGCTGTAATTTGAGTTGCTCCTTCTTTGGCACATGACAAGATTTTCCTCCCACATACTGTCTGTGGAATTTCAGGAGGACGGATCTCACGCGTGTTTCCCAACAAGCTCTCTAGACAGGGGTGATGCTAATCAATAAAGTGATTGACACAGAACTAAACTTATTTTGCTAAACTAACTCAATGAGTTCATTTTAATTAAGCGATAATTTGGAGCAAATGAGACTATACAAGGTGGTCACTGCTCTGTAAGCGAGGCAGCTGTGGAGTTTGACTCATGGTATTAGAACTGACTCTGAGCTGTTGGCTGATTGCTGCTATTTAAATTCCTTAATTCTGATTAGACTTTAACTATTAGTGAGACTAAGCAGGGGAAGCAGAAGAGGACTTAGGTCAGGTAAGCAGAGGCACTGCTTAGAACTGTGCAGAAGAGGGTACCTGCTATTTTCTGAAAGTTAGTAGAAGGAGGCTGGCTGCTCGCATTATTTATTTTTGCCTGCGGGCCCCTCTCCCCCACCTCAGATGGGCCGAGGCTGGTGTTTAGTTGGAAACTGGGCTTTTTTCTAGTTCAGGACCTGATAACCAGCGTGCAGGTTACTCTCTGCCTTGTGGACAGGATGGGGCGCACCTGATTGCGTTCGCTCTCCGTTCCTCAGCTTGTTTGTGTGTCTCTCCCTGTGCGGTCCGCTCCTGCCCTCTGTTAGCTGGCGCTGCACAGCACGTGCAGCAGTGCCCGTGGTCCGGCAGCCCAAGAAGACGACGGGTGAACGCTGCAGGAGGGGTGGGGGTTACGTTTGTTACAGCAGCCTCGTCACACGGAACTGCTACTGCAGCCTCGTCCTGCCTCGTGCCCTGCGCAGCTCTTGCCTGGCTGCTGCACCAGCAGGTGGGTGTCTGGCTGCCAGAAGAAATTGGGTTGGGACCCAGACCTGACACGTAGCTGTGGTCACTGGGAACGCCTTGTCTTCACATTGTGTGAACCTGTGTGATGCAGCTCCTTGCAGGGAAAGCCAGTCGCCTTCGGCTGCTGAGCAGCCTTGTTCCGTTCGGTTTGTATCTCCTTTCTTGTCAAAATGACTCAAATTTCAATTTGGTCTGCTACTGGTATGGGGCAGAACTTCCCCACACTCGGTAGCAGGAACTCCTGCCATTACTGTTTGATACAGCTACGCGGTCCTTTTCCTCACATGTGGACCACGAGCTTGTTTCGCCTTGGTCTTTCTGCTGCCGCTTTCCCTCTATCCCTGCCTGTGCGCTTTCTTGTAGCAGGGCAGCGGTGGGAGAGGGGCAGGTGACAAATGATGATGCACACCCAATCTGATCTGGTTTGGTCCTTTTGGCTTTCTCCCATGCCATTTCTCCCATGCCATCTCCCATTTCTTCAAGAAGAGAGTTGTAGAGCTTTTCCTGCTGGTTTTTTCCTATAAATCTGTAGCTGAAAAGAGGGAGCTGGCAGCTCAGGAGCTTTGGCTGACGTTTTTGAGCCTCCCCTGGCAGAACAACTCAATCATGTTGTTCGTGAGTGCCCTTAAACGAGCTCACTTCTGCTCTTCTGAGATTTCAGCTTGTAGGTGACTGCTTTTAACCTGAAGTGGAAGTGGCGTGACGGGTGCTCTCAGTTGGCTGCGAAGGCCGGGTAATGAAGCTCCTATTCCTGGGGGACTGGTATGATGATGATGATGATGAGCGCCATGTGAGCTCCCTGCAGTAAAGCCTAGGAATGTTAGCTGGGGTCCAGGTTTTGTCCCTGCGTACGCTGCTGGAGGAAGGGAGGTGGCCATCCCCACCCCAGCAACAACCCTGGCTGCATTTTTGGTGTTCCTGAGTGAGTGAGTAGTGTAAACTCCATCCAAAGGCTTTTTATAAACCATGCACCTTCAAAATACTAGAAAGAATCTAGGAGTAGAGGTTGGGAAAAAAAAAAGAGAGATCTACACCAACTAATACCAATTCTTTATTTTCTTTCCCTCTTTTTTTTTTTTTTGGTTGTTACTGGGGACTCGAAACAGCCTCAGTTAAAGATGCCTTAGTTTTCCTTTTGTGATGCCGATTTAGGATACCTGTGGAAACTGGACATGGTTAGCGCAGGAGTGTGTAGTTCACCCCAGATTAGCCATCATTCTGAGAGACAGGTAATGACTCGTTAACAAACCCCACACGTATTCTGTCCATATTTCTGACTATTGGTTGCTATTTAAAAAAGTACAATGTTTGATTTGTTGATTTAATCACAAAACAAAACACATGAATGGAAACACTCATTTACATGACTATTGCTTATACACCTAAGACGACGAGTTGACTACACATGGCCACACGTAGTTCCTTAATGAGAGAGAGTGTGTTCTTACTAAGACCATACCAAAGCAAAAAACCATTCAAGACTGAAATAGACTGTGCTTGAATTCACCTTTAGGTTATTGAAAATGATATTTGGGGGGCCGGGGTATTTAAGGGGCATAATTAAATGAAATCTGGCTTTTTGCCTCTGTTACAATACACACAGTTTATCAGTGGAGGAGTCCTGAGGTTGAACACAGCGCTTACCTAAGCTGCAATGTTTTCTTTGCTTCTTAAATTAAATTGTATACCCCAAAAAATACGTTTGTATGCATATCTTTGTTACAATGCACACATTGTGGTGTGAAAGGGCTTCTGTAAAAGGAATATGTCAACTGTTTTAGAGAATTTCTGTATGTGATAATTTTATACAATGTGTGTAGTAAATAGAGTATTTACGTTACATATTTGTGTAAGAATAATATTTGTATATTCTGGTAATATAGGGACTGTCTAATTAATGTAAATAGCTGAATTGTAGAACTGTAAAAAAAATTTACAAAACAGGTAATTGTACAAACCAAAACCTGATTCTCAAATTTTCCTTGTCTTTTAATTCAAGAGTTGAAGCTTAAGTTAAAACTCTAGGAATGGATTTTTTTTTTTTTTTTAAAATAGAATAGCTTGTACTTCATTGAAGACTTGCCAACTCTGAAAACATATAAATAATCTAATTTAATGTATTTTCTCTGCACACGCTGTCTATCTACAGCTCTAGGCATAAGATTAAACACATCTGGTCAAACCCAGAGCGGGGGGTGTGTGTGCTGTTGGAAGTTCTGTGTGTCGGGTTTCGGATGCGTTGTGATAGAGAGCTCCTGTAAAGAAGAATGTGAGGGAACAGGGCATCCAAATGAACAAAATTCATTTTAAACTGAACAAATATTTTCAGCCAATCTGGTCTGTTGTA
This sequence comes from Balaeniceps rex, assembly GCA_013401315.1. Classification (NCBI taxonomy): domain Eukaryota; kingdom Metazoa; phylum Chordata; class Aves; order Pelecaniformes; family Balaenicipitidae; genus Balaeniceps; species Balaeniceps rex. The sequence goes on along the minus strand of VYZW01009493.1, from coordinate 16,741 downwards.
ACTGAGGACTGCAATGTTGAAGATGCCTCTAAGTTTAGGATTTTGCTTGAGGTGGTGCTGTCTCAGCGGGAAAGGTGAAAGCACAGGATTTCAACGTCCAGCGATGGCTAGCGTCCTCAATTTTCTTACAGTAACCGAGGCCAGCTGCTTCCGTTGCTCGGAACGCTGCATCTTTATTCCTTGCACTAACAACCTCTAGTAGCATTCAGGTCAGGCCTTTCAAAAATCCCACACTCCCCCTCATTTCACAATCAATCAACCGGGCAAGAGTTTTCCCTCCCTCATTGACGTTTTTAAGTGAAGTTTGTTTTCCACATACATGGTAAATCTTGATAGAAAGCATTTAACAGTGTGCACTAACAAACTTATACAACATATACATTACATATATATATTTATATATATAGAATGTTCTATATACAAACATATACAACTTTTTAGATCTCTACAGACTACAAGAAAATTGATAATTATAGTCACAAGTTGTGAACGTAACAGAAATAGTAATTTGTAACTGTCTGGAAATATGTAAAATATGTAAGAGTGGAAAGCAAGATACAGCTGTGACCTGATGGGGAGTACTGGAGAAAAGTTGCTTAGACATTTAAGTATTAAAAATTGTAAGTTTGAGAGATGCTAGATTCTCATTTCTCTGTTGCATAAAAATGCAAATGGAAATCTACTGGCAGGTTTGGTTTTTTTTTTTTCCCCGGTGTTAAGCTAGAGACTGTTGGCAGCCAAAGTCAGTCAGGCATTGTGTAAAAGACTTGAAGACACTTTTCTCTCTGGGCATGCTATAGTGATTAGCAATTAAAAGTTGCTCTTAAATTTTTACATTTGATTCTCAAACTCTAGCTCCAGCCTGAAGACACTTCCACTGAAATCAAGGTAACCGGCAATCTTTGCAATATTAGCCACCCACGTGAGGTACAGCAGAAAACTTACGCAGCACTGGCAGCTTCCTTGTCATTGAAGCGAACCAACTGCTACTGCTCACCCGGGCTGCATTCTTAAAGGCTGACTGCATCGCACCAGTTCGTGGTGGAACCTGGTCCCGTAGCCTGCGGGTGTACAAGTGCCACACGGCAGCAACTGGTGACGGCCCTTCCGTCTGCACTGGCTCAGTGCAGAAGCGAGCGTGGAGCTGGGTACAGAACAAACGCTGGTGGGGCGGCCGTGGCTTGGTATTAATGAAGACTGCTTAGCTTCTCTGTAAAAGCAGAGAAGGCAGGAAGAATAAGGGCTAGAAAGTTGGTTGGCGGGTTTGAAGGATCTGCTGCCCCAAAGGATTTTGTTGCCCAGAGACTAGTGGGTTTGGAGTATAGACCAGATCACAGGCAGCGTGAATATACATTTAAACAGAATTGCTGTAATGTTCTCATTTATTTCTCCTTCTAGATGCCTGGTTGCAGTGGTGCTCCCTCACACATGCAAGTGGCCAGGTCTGTGGAAGGAATTCCCCAACCCAGTTCCTATTGGCATGAGAGTGGTGAGTTTGCTGTTTCCTCAAACTCACACAGACACACATCCACTCAGGTCATGGACAACTCCAATTCCTCAACTCTCAGCAGAAAACTAGGCATTGCTTGGGCTTTGACCTTTTCCCCAGTAACTTTCTCCAGTTCTCACAATTATAGTGCAGGTTCTCCTGTGTCTCATTCCCAGTTGAGCTAGACCTGTCAGGGCATTGTTTTGATTTTGCCCCCAGAGAAATGTAAAAAGCCTGTAAAGCACAAAATTCCTGTTGTGCTACAATGTGAATTTAAAACTTAACACCTCAGATCTGTTCCAATCCTTTAACTTGTGCAGCTGGGATGACAGTGAAGCCAGACTTCTGGACTGTACAGTTTCCTGGGCTCCATTTTATTGTAAGAAAACGAAGGATATGGGAAAGGCATCTTTGAGAGGGAGCATCTGAACACTGGGATGATATAAACACCAGTGAGGTTAAGATCCAGTTAGGAGGGGGACGCGGCCTGTCTGCATCAGTGTCTGTCAGGACTCCTTGCAGGGACAGAGGATGTCGCACTTCTCGTATAGAAAATTTTTAAATGCTGCTTGTCCACCTTTTCCTCACTTTCCTTTTCTAATTTGAAACTATGTCCAGGCATGTGAAACAAGCCTTCAGTGCCTTGTTTCCAAGCCAGTCTTTGAAAAATTTCTAACTTGACCTGTGTGGCAGCAAGGCTCTTGTAGGCTATGGTGACTGCAGCACACTCACGGACTAGGAATCTGTTCCCATAGACAGGTCAATAGGTTCTACTTACTGTTCTCTTCTGTAGCTGCAGGTTGGAGAGTTTTCTGCAGAGTTCACTGGAGAAACCAAACAAGCCCCTTTGAAGCAGAAGCAAATTACTTTTAGCAGTGTGAGCAGAAAATCAATTGCCACGCACCCAGGGTGTCATTTTATATATGTGCCAATTTGGTGCTGTATGTTGACAATTGCTTTTCACGCTCCTCCCCCGGCCCATCGTTTCGGCTTGCTGCTGTGATCTCTTGCCCTCAGCTTTGGGGGGGCTACTGTGCAGTTTCCTTAGCATAATTTCAACCAGCCACTTAAGAAAAAGCGCTGCTCTGCAAGCTGCTAAGCAGCTTCTGTGAGCAGAACTTGACAGGACTCTCCAACTTGTAGCCCTGTGGTTTCCCATCTTGCCTTTCCTAGCTTGAAGAAGCAATTTCCTAAGCTGGTTTTCTAGTCCTGCTACCGAGAAATAAGGCAACCAAGTGTCACAGACACCACGGCGATGAAAAATGTCACAGCCCCCTTCAAGGACAACTGAGATGAATCTAGAGCACATTTTCAAAAGTAGAGATAAGGATGACATGTTATATGCTCTGAATTGCAAATAACCATCTATGCTCATGTTTTAATGACATTTCAGATAGTGCCTGTCTAGCTACTTGAAAAATCTGTGAATTTTGGGCATAGGATTTTGAAGTTATTTATTCCGGTAGGAGTTAAACAGCACTGACTTCAAGCAAGGTTTTCCAAGGGAAATAAATAGCAGTTAAGAAAATGCAGCTCAACTCATTTTTATGTTGAGAACGGTAGCAAACATGCTTGAAATGTACTGGCTTTTTGTAATGTCACTTTTAAAAAATAAAGATTTTTACCATTTAAGTTTTTTTTTTTGCTCTGAATAGAAATAAATCCCATTTTTCTTCGGTCATAACATGCTTTCTTTTTCTCTTTTTTTTTTTTTTTTTTAAGATGTCAATTAGTCATGCAAAGTTTTATAAGTGCATTAACATTCGAGTTTGTACAGAATATTTTTAACCAGATGCACTCCCCACAGTTCATACCTACAGCTTCTGGAAAACTACATGCCACAGTGATGGTTGAGTTCCTTTTGGAAAAAAATTGGCTACCGCATGAGCCAGCTGTTGGAGTAAGACCGACATGATTCTAGCTTCCGTCTCACGGTCTGTAAAATTTCTTCTTGACTCCCACTGTGATGAATCCAATAACAGTAACAGGAAAACATCTTCTAGGAGAAAAAAACTGTCTCTGGCCAGTCGGTAGGTTTGGGAATGAATGTTGCTTCCCTGAATAGTGTTCTTAATAAAGCCACAAGCAGCTTCTTTGAAAGTCTAAAACTGGTACCACTTTTTGTCCTTGTATTTCAGCATCACCTACAGAAATGGGAAACAAACAAACGGATATAAAAGACTGCTCTGCATACCAGGTATCACACATGACCTAGGCCCATTAACTGTCACAAACTTCATAAGTAAAAAAGGAGAGCAATGCAGTACTTTGCTAACAGTGTCATCAGGTCTTGAGTCCATTGAGACCTTGTATTTAATTTCATAATTGTTACATTTAGAAAAAAATAAAAAAATAGTTACCTGCTGTTGCTGTTCATGAAAAGATTTTTCCTGAGGAGCTTTAACTACTTCTGCAAGAAGTACAGAGGTATGGGAATAACCAGGAACTTGCTTTTTACTCCTATAGGAAGAAGCTTATCTATGGAGCATAGTAGATATGCCCTGAATATATAAATTTTTTGCCTTTCAGAGCACGGTCTTTCTGTGTAGTTTTGCCTCACACTTACAAAAGCCAATAAAAATGTAAAGGTCTTGCCCAGAGAAGTGATGCATGCTAAATGAAAAACATGCATTTTGGGAAGTAGTCTTTAATGTTGTTTTATCTTCAAGGACAAGCACTTTAGTTGATTCCCAGCCTTAACAGTGTGGGATGGAAGAGCTTTCCATTTCCAGCTCTAAGCACAGAAGTTGTCTATTCCAGGCAAGCCCTATTCTATATAACTGTACCACAGTGTTGTACCAGAAATGTTCTCCTCTTCTTCCCAATAAGATCTGTAAAGATTCCTATATACACGTCCACCTACCTGCTTTCTGCCCTACTGCATACATGTGCTGAACTAAGTAGCTTAAAAAACCCATAATGAATTAGTGAGAAAGGTGAAAGATGAGAAGTGCCATGTTCTAAATTCAGAGGTGAACAATGGATGCTCATTTATGAAAATATGAAAGGAAGGGGTGTGCAACGGAAGTTTATTTTCGGCATTCTCATTGTTTGGGAGCAGGAAAAATAGCGCGTCAGTTAACATGAGTACACCTAAACCAACATGACTGGGTGAATGGGGAGAACTGTACTTGACTTTCCCAAAGGGAAGCAAAGGCTCAGTTGCAGGATTGGTGGTTCCTAGTTCTGGGTGTGTGGTGCCAGGGCCCCTACCTCGTGTGCATGTTTGGAAAATGCCTCTGCGCTGGCCATCATGCTTGCAGTCCTTTCATCCAGCTCTCCCAGTTTCTGTCCTCTCTCATCAAGGGCAATGCGTGCACGAGTCAAGTCCCCAATGACTCCTCCTGCAGCTCCTCTCACGCCTTCAATTCCACCCGATCCAGGGATGTGCTGGGCAAGACTGCGAGAGGCTTTTCCTGCCGTGGCCTCACCAACTGCAAAGGAGAAATGGACAAACGGACAGGGATGAGTTCCTGGCTGTGGCTCTGTCAGTGCTTCTCATCCTTGAGCTGCAGCCTCGCAGCGGTGATGCCGTTGGATGTGCAGATGGCACAGGTGGAAGGAAGACTTTGCTCTGTGCACCGGCACAGCTACAGTGCAGTCGTGCCCCCCCCCGCCCCACAACTGCTCAAAAGAAGCTGCCAAGGTGAAGGAATCACAGGAAGGCGAGTGAAGACCCTCCCCTTTCTTCACAATGTCATCTTTATTTTTTCATCAATGATCTAAATCTTGTGTACCCCTCCATTCCTAGATGACAAGGGCAGGGGATCCCATGAATTAATTTCTGCAAAAAAAAAAAAGCCCAATAAACTACTTACAAAGCTCCTCTCTGTCAACAGCTTGTCCACTTCCTCCAAAAAGTCCTTTGAGAAAGCCTCTGTTTTGGGCTTCTGGTGTTTCCACAGGAGTAAACAAATCCCCAAGCATGTCCTAGCAAAGTCAGACAAAAGTCCATGTGAAAAAATTAGCGAGGTGAAAGCAGTTCTAGGTGTTTTCTTTATGTGCATTAACAAGCCACATGCATTGGATCTAATCACCTAGTCTTAAAAGAGTCTGTTGTGTGAACAGTACTGAGTACTTAATATTTGTGTTTCATGACAGGCAAATACCAGGGCTAACTAGATTCACTCATGCTTTCAAAGGGACTTGGTTTGTCACTGCCCAGTCTTATGTTCATTACCACAGAGAAAAAAAATTTATAAGCAATACAGAGTGAAAATACCAGTGATAAGATCACATTTTGCTTAGAAACAGCAGAGGTGACACTGTAATTGAAAAAAACAATTTGTTGTGAATTACGTGGTTTGCTTTAGTGATTATCAAGGCAAGCAGAGCACTCACTCTCTGTTTTCTCTTTATAGTGTACCCAAGTTCAGTGCTTGCTAGCAGTTCAGAGAGTTTGGTGGTTTGTTGTTTGTTTGGATTTTGTGTGTTTGGTTGTTTTTTTTTTTTTAAAAAAAAACAAAACCCCATCACCTTCCATACAACCTCCCCCCAGTTACTGTGCATATGGGCAGTGCCATCAGTAATGCTAAATAAGCATGTCTGTTGAAGGCACTGTCATGGTGCCAGATCTTGGAGCAGTCAACCCAAACAAATCTCAGGCTCAGATTTATTTGCAGCAGTACTAGGAAAAGTGGGCTCGCTGGAATCAAACTGATAAAGAAAGCGTGCAGTCCCATTAGTGTTTGAAACCAGTGAGGCTGTGTGCACTGAGAACAGTTGCTGCCCTGTTGCTCAGCTCTGTGTTGCTCATCCAAGCCTCAACAGGCAGATACAGCTGTTGTGCTGCACAAAGCGTTCGGCTCCTGGGAGGCTGGGCGCTAGGACAGCGCTGTGACTCACACTTACTGCTCCTGTGCACCGTCACCTGCTCTGGGGAGAAAAATTACTGCAGCCCTTCGAGCCTAAGTGGAGGCTCTCATGCAGCCTGGCTTTGTTTTCCTAGGTAGCAGGTGATACTGGCTCATCTGCTTTTTGTACACATATAATGACCGTGCAAGCCTTTTACTGTCCTCTTTGCATAAAAGCCAAGATATAAGCAGCCACAGTCTGGCAGTGCAGAGAAGGAAGGGCTGTGCTTCCCTTTGGTTGCTTGTCGTATGATGCTATAAAGGTTAATAAAAAAAAATCTAGCTTGTAACAGCCTCTCACTATAGGTCCATATTCTAAGATACATTGATCAAACCTTTTGATTGTCTTAAAATTGGTTCCCTGCAAAATAATCTCTTCTCTGATGTGCAAAGGCTTGTGTGCAATGCTCGCTCTTTACAGTGCTTTTTCAGACTTGAGACAGACAGTGCTGCGACGTGAGTTGAGCAGCTCAGCACATGTTATTCCCTAAAGCATAATGAGTGCTGGCAGAACCATTTCTTTCATATTTCTATCCCAGTTCACTGCTAATTATATAATGTAGAACTTATTCCCCCCTCTTTTTTTCCCTTTTATTACTCATGTTTCTCCCTGTAACCTCTGACAATTCCTCCTCTTCAGTGAATGACATTTTAATTTGCATTTTCATTGTAAAACAAAACCCAACCCAAATCTAACATTGTAAAGACCTTTTGCTCAAGATAAATTATTTTAATTAGACCATTTCTATAGCTACTGTATTTTAATGTACAATGGGAGATGCTTTCCTCATGCGGAAGAAGAGGAGTACCATTTATTGGAGTAAACCAATGGTAAATAATTTTAAAATATATTAAAACAGAGCATATTTTTTGATACTAACCACACTGTTTTGTCTCATGCTCCCACCTATCTACTGAAAGCTGCAGGTACTAAGATATTTTTAGAGTTAAAATAAAAAAAATATAAAAATATGGGAAGGATTTCATATTTTCACTGGGGCAGTTGCTGTGTGGTTGGACACATGCTGGTACCAACTGCTGTAGCTGCTATCCATTTGTAGCTTCCCCTTCTTCCCCTTCAGTCATTTTTAACAGTTGGTCTTTCATACGGCAGGACTTTGAGAGAAGCAGGCTGTGAAGAGTCTTATTTGGGCACAAACCTGCCTCTGTACAGAGAATTGCAATTACGTGCGGGCAGTAACATGACAGTGTCATGAAAAAGTCTAAACAGCGACAGAGCTGCTGACCTCTCTCTGCTGCTTTGGCATCATTCAGCCAGGGCAAGTGGAGAGGAACACGTCTGTCCTGCTCCTGCAGCACAGCCTTCACCTCAAATGCTAAAATATAGCAGTAAACACGTGGCAATTTACATCTGACGAGTCAGGCCACCGGCCCTCCCACACAAGCACAAAGGCACCAAAGTAAGGGTTTGAGCCCTACCTGCAGGTTGTCACACATCTCCTGGCTGTACGTCAGGCGCTGGATCTCTGTGGGAGAGCTGAGGTACAAAGCTTGCCCTTCGTTAGCGAAACAAAAGGTCCGCGCTATCCTCATGTCTGTTACAGGCAAATAGTTGATGTCCAGCAGTGGGCGAAGGCTGGGCAAGCTGAAGAGAAGCAGATACCTAGGTTAGTCGCCAGTTGCCACACGTGGTACACCTGCTCTGTGGCTGCGTTTTAAACCAACATTTATGTTTATGCTTTTCATAACCGGAATAGTTGAAGTGCAGCTCTAAGCTGAAAAATTCTGCCATAAACACGTTGCCTCCCTGTCACGCTTTGTTTCCCTGCATGGAGAAGTTTCAGCTGCCTTGCCGCAATGACCCTTAGGGTTCTGCTGCTGTCTGGATTTGGGATGTGCATGTGGCACAGGATGGCTTGTGCCACGTGGCTGGACAGTTTACAGGCTAAGGCCTGCCCCCAGTTATCACATGGGCTGCTGCGGAAAATGGCATGGCAGGGCCCTGCTTGCAGCCGACGGACAAAGGCTCCAGCATCGCATTTGCTGTCCTCCAGCTTCTCCTCGTTCACCATTTTGGACAGCACTTTCCAAAATTTAAACGGCCTGGCTGGGGAAAGGGGTTTGGCAAGGCGAGGGCACGACTACAGGGCTACTGCATGGTCAGCTCGGTGGTGGAGATGACAAGGAAGGGAAACCAGGTGCTCCGAGCGGAAAATCTTCCGAAACGGCAAGAGTGGGACTTGCTACTTCACACTGAATAAACAGTACCCTTTCTATGCCTGACATTTTCTCTACTCCTCTGTACCTGACGTACCATAACTGAGCAAAATTATCAGGATTTTCTTTTATGATAGTTAAAAATCAAGAGCCATCAATTGTCATGGGTGGGGGATTACTACGAAATAAAGGAGTTTGCTTTGCTGTGCGGCTGCCTTAACTCCCCATGTGGAGACAGGCCGAGGAACAGGTATGGCAGCAGCCAAGGCAGGGAATTAAATGCACCCACCAGGGAGTTAGTGCAGAGCATCAGACACTCTGCAGCAAACACAAGTGGAACGTGACAGCACTGTGACACCTCTTTGCTTAGTTTTGCCACAAGATTAGTTAGATAAGTACCTCAGTGTCATGATGTGCCCATTGGCACAAAAGCACGCCAGACAGACGCTGTTACAGAGGGTGACCACATCTGCTCGCAATAAAAAGGACGTTTCGGTGATGTTGTGGACATAAAGACATGTTTGGGAAGGCAATGAGAAGACTTTGGCTTGTTTTTCTGAACAAATGACTGCAAATTGATGATCAGCCATATCCTGGGAGGAGGAAGGAGAATGCATGACAAGTTTCCTTTTTCTTGTTTTTTCACCATCATCAGCACTGTGTGGGTCCCTCCATACTTCATACGGTGGATGTGTCAACGTCCCCATGCAGTCCAAGCACGCGAAGGTCAGCACGGCTCCTTTCAGTGTCAGAACTGTGCCTGCAAAATATAATTTCCTCTCACTGGTGCTGGCACCACAATTAAACTGGTGGTCAGTACTGTGAACGCATGCAGCATAGCTGACATTCACCTTTTGGAAATAGAGCAAACAGGTTAATCTAGGTAAGGTGACAAGTCTTCCTTGCTCAGTTCTTCCTGACCACACAAGAAAGTGAACAAACAGGCTGCCAGTACTGAAAAGGTCTCAGGCAGCCTATATCAAATAATCTACGTAATACATCCTATTCTATACCATAAGGATAGGCTGTGTTTATCTCTACATTATACTAGTAGAATATATATTCCTCAGCAGTAACATTGCTCTCCTTAGTCTTGGTGACCTTCCAGCATTGTTTTTCTAAACAAACCAGGGGTGGGAAACCTCTATTCCTGTGCATCCTCTGAATTTTGTCATTATTTTACTTTAAACATACTAAGCGCATACTGCCTCTCCTCAGACCTGACCTCTCTCAGCCCTCTGTTCTCTCTGCTACACCATCTGTCACTCACTCAGCCAAGGATCTCTCCTGGTACATCAACCTGCCAACATTTTTGTTTCCTTTCCTGAACCACCTTCTGCTGCTCTGCAGCTTTCTGATAGCAAGACAGCCAAAGTGTTCACAGCATCCCAGATAGGATTGCATCAGAGCTGTACACAGGACTGTAATTTCACAATATGAAGGAACTCTGCTAATTTCCCTTTCCTCACAGGAAACGTGTAACTTTGCCCACAGCACAAGGTAATCTTCGGAATAACACAACCGAAGTGACTCAGTCCATGAAGCTGTGGGTCTCTCACGAGCGTCTATCTTTACCTGTGTGCCCTCTATGTAGTGGGCGACCATTGCCTGTTACCTGTATTGAGAAATTTCTGCCCCAAATGCCATACAAAATCATGCAGTTATTCCCCCTGTTGTACCAAGACACACAATAAACAGGAAAAGAGCTGCACTCTTACCACTTGGCGACACCATGACCGGCTCTGACTGCCGTAAATCGTCACTGGCAGGCAGATTAAGGGAGAGGATTAAGACCATACCGAGGCCCGTTCCAACCCAGAGACAGGGGGAGACAGCGGAGTCATTCTTTCGGGCAAAGGACTCCATGAAGTACAAAGCTGTAATTGCCTCCTTTGAGTCCCTGTCGATACTGGACACGCTGGAGCTTCGGGAACGGCTGAAGGAGTTTTCCCTATTTTCTGCATAAACAAGTACAAGCAAACAGGCATAAGTTGGCAATCCTAGAACAGGCACAAGCCTGCAGCAAATACAAACACCCTGTAGAGCACAGAAGATACAGAGTTTTCATAACCTGAGCAAACATTCTGATACTAGCACGATACCAGCTTGGTGCCAGTGTATAAATAAGCGTGGAAAATGCTGTCAGACCTCATCAGTTAGATCTGCATTAGAAGTAGCTGCTTATTATGGAGATTAGCATAGACTAATTAGAATTTACAACAGCCGTAGCTCAAAGGACTTGTTCTAAATAGCACAAAATAATTTTAGGCCCATATGTTACCAATGCATTTAAAATTAATCCATGTATCTCATTGCTGCAGGACACGAAGGGAGATGGCATTACCAACTTCAGAGCATGTGTCCTTTGCTCTGCTCTTCTTTCCATTGCTAGGACGTTCGAGCACTGCATTCACAGCCATTGTTTATTGTCAAGCTATTGCTAACTGCTCTCCTGGGCAAAGACACCCATTGCTAAGCTGATGCCAGCATCCAAAACGTCTCAGGGTACAAATCAACTCTGGCTTCCCAGGGAGCAAAGTGAGAAACCTGCTCTGCGCCCTTGGCAACGACCGCGTAGTGAGCCGGCACTGTTCATCTTTCTGCCTAAACTTTAAGAGGCAACAGCGAGAGCCAGGTGGAGACAGAGCTGTATTGTCCTCACTGCAAATACACAGGTATGGAGACGCTCTCTGAGCTTTTCAGAGAGAAATAACAACGAACAGGGTCTGACTGCTGTAGGGCTAAGGATCTCTGCTTTGCTTTGCCTAGCGCCAGGCAGGAAGCACAAAGCTGTGCAAGGGAGCTCCTGGCATTAGCAGGAACTGTTGGTGGCAACACACACTGGAGGCTATAAAGCACACTGAGGCTAAAAAGTTACTGGAGAGTAAAGGAGCCAGAGGGAAGAAGAGAGCAGGGCTGGCTGCTAGCATAGTCTTTGCAAAACAATTTGTGCCAGTGCTGCTGTCTACCGACCTGGAGTCAAAGATAGGGCCAGATCATTGGAAACCTCATATGCTCTTCTACAACAATAACAACTAGAGGACCAGGAGGTTCTGGAGATGGAGAAATAGTTGAAGCTATTGGATCTGAGATAAAAGGCTCACTTCTGAACCTATCATTATGAAGCACATCTGTGTCTGGTATGAAATTATTCTTCTTATCGCTCAGAAGAGAGAGCTGTCTCTTCAGAGCCAGTAGAAATGTCTAAAAAGAGGAATACTTTCTGCCATGGTTGAAGAATAAAATTAGAAAAGGACTTTCTCACGTACTCCAACTTAAAACTGGGCTAATCCTCATATTGTATATATGGTTCCTGCTCTCCACCGGAAGCAGCAGTTTTGCTGGTGAATCTCTTCCTCAGACAACGTACTGCAGCATTGTATTTCCCTACCCAGATGACTCAGTGTAAACTGCTGAAATTATCCTCTTCACGACAACTATCTGCGAAAGACTGGAGAGAACCACAGCAAAGCACTACTGGAACCACAGCAAGCGTTACTACATATGCTGCCTTAAAAGTTGGCACACAGGGATGGGGGCAGGTTCTCCTGCTGCTCTTTCACACTCGGCCCAGCTTCTGTTCTTTGAGGGCACCCATAACTTGTCAAACGGGAGCTTCACAGGTTACCTGTCCCTGGCACTTCAGTCCTTCTCTCACGGAAGAGACAGCTCTCT
>VYZW01009490.1:3485-24942 GCA_013401315.1 Balaeniceps rex | reverse complement strand
GCCAAAAGCAAAGCAGAAAAACCACTACCAGTAAGGAATTCCCCAGTTAGTTACTAAATAATAACTAATAAATTCAAATACCTGTTAGAGTAGAAGATGGAGGCAGAGAAGAGAACACAAGAGGCAGATGAGAGAAAAGAAACATGAAAATGTTGTACTGACTTTTTTCTCATTGAGGTGGATATGCATGTGAACATCTCCCCCAAACTCATGTATCTGAAAGCAGAGCTGTCAGAAGCAGAAGCAGACAGGAAGATGTAGCATTTGATGGCTTCTGTGGCAACTGAAATGAAAATTTTGGAGCCAAAGTGAAGCTATCACTAGCTGCCAGATACAATCTTTGCAAATGAGAGTGCTCCCAAATAAGACTGTGGGATATACCCTGGCTGCCAGTTGTAATACTGATAAATAGTCATATCTTCCAAAAAGCATGACAGTCTGAAGCACCAGCTCAAGATTTTCAGAGTGCTTGCACAAGCATGCTCTAGATGTCCATGCACAGCTACCTGCATGCCCTCCTGAAAGGAAATTCAGCAGGAAAAGCTGGAGTCAGGCCAGGGTGGTCAGGGCCCAGAGCATCACCCTCTCTGGCTCTCATCTTGGCTCCAATTTTTCACCTCTGGGCACAGGGCTCATTTTAACTCTCACACCCATGTGTGCAAGATATGGGCATATTGTGCTTCAGAGGATGTAGTGAAGCTCACAGTACGTACAGGCTTGGAAAAGGCCGCTGTAACCATCTCATGTACAACAAATCTCTGTCAACTGGTCTTTCATGACTGATGGTGCATTTTCTGCACCCAGCTCCCAAGTTACGGGAGGGAGGTATAGAGAGTGCTCACCTGCCCCAGTGCCACCCAGCAGCCCCCTGCAGTGATCCCAGTCACCACATCCCCTTGCCTGGACATTTTTTCCCCATGACCACAAGCTCCAGGATCATTAAGGAAGGGTCTTCCTCAGTGGTTTCTCCACTGCTCCTTGTGAAAATCCTACAGAACCAGGGCAATCAAGAAGTGTTTACACTGTCTGGCCTTTGTTCTGGTATCTTTAAACACTGACTCCAAAATAATTCTGATTTCCATACCATGTTCCAGTATCTTTAAACGCTGACTCCAAAATAATTCTGATTTCCATACCAAACAAGCACATCGTGGCTTCTTTACTGGTGAGGCACAGACTGTGAATTTCCCTGCCTTGGAAGTTGCAAAAGACAGCTCTTGTATCTGCAACATCTTTTAAGGGAGCCCCTGGTGTCCTTAATGAAAAATTCATTTAGGGTAAATCAATATTCGGCTTCATTGTCATCCTATATCAGAACGGGCTGCAGGTGAAAGTGAGTTTAGTGGTTACTGTTTATTCCCAGCCGACTACTAATCCCATTTCCCATTGCTGAAATAAGGCGTTAAAAATCAAAGTAATCTCTCATTGAAAGGAAGACATTCCTAACAGCTGTATCCTTCAAAGGGTTCGGCCTTTTCTTTCCCCTTACCGTCTCCCTAGGTAGCCCTCCGGGACACACGGTTATGTGGGATGCCAACTGCTCACTATTCATCATGGCCCTATTCTCCAAGGGCCCATTGACTTTCAATAATTTATCACTCGATGTTTTGTGTGTTGCTGCAGAAATAAATCAGAACTGGGAGTACCAGATGCTCCCGCATCCCATCATACTGTGTTAATTTATTAAAAAGGGGTTTTCTCAGCCCAGCCATGGGATGCAGAAATCTCTTCTACAAGGAGTAGTGAGGATGGGGGTTAAGGTCCAGTGAGCCAAGTGCGAAGAGCGTTGAGAGAGAGAGACTTCAACGTGGAAGCACATGAGCTTGGAAACCCTCGCAGGGTGAGCAGGCGGTCGGCTTTCCAAGCAGAGCTAGTGGTGACAGCGCTCCAAGAAAAATACATTTAGTCCTTAAAGCGTGTAGCTTTTGTTCTGGGCTCACAGTCTCTTTTTGTTTCTTGGACTAGGTCTCGCACCCGGATACGGCAAGTAAATATCAAGCCATAAATCACAAATTCGATGTTTGCTTTTCTTTCCTCAAGGTTGTATAAGATAATGAAAAAGATCAAGCAAATGCAAAGCTATTTTACGCTGCACATGCAGAGTGCAAAAGGCCCTGGGTCTCTTCCAATGACCCCACAAGAATGATAGGCCTCCTGCTAACAAGATCTATTTTTCTGAGGCATCACACAAATCCTCTCATGGATTGAAGAGTTTCTCCTGTTCTTGTTTTCTTTAATGCTCTTGTAATGCAGTTAATTTAACATATAATGACCCTTCATTCAAACCTTCTGCACATACATATTATGGTAGTTTCATCAAATGTGCCTCTGGCAGAACAGGAAACGCAAATTTCCTATGTTTCTTCCCAGAGTCCTGAACGCACGTCAACAGCTTTTTGGTACTTATCACCCTTGGTCATTTCTCATCTCCCCTTCAGAGGGGGAGAACCTTGGCTGCTAACACACAATGTTGCCTCTGACATTACCACTGGAGCACCAGGTTGACCTTGCCTGGAAGACAGGAGAGCGCTGGGACTTCTCCTTGAAGTTCTGGGACCTTGTCCTTGAAGTCCAGCCTTGCCAAGGTTGCACGCTCAGTTCCAGCACTCCCTAATGCAGCAGGGCCTGAAGTCACACCGCTGGTGCTCTTATAAAATCAGCTTCTAGTTACCCACAAGGGCAAGAGCCAAACTGAGGATGCATGATTCTTCCCACCCCTCAAAACATTGTTCAGGATAGTTCCTCCTCTCTAGGACGGTGCCGACCGAACAGGAATTGTGTAACGGGATAGGAGCATTCCCAGTACTGCTGACACGTTAGCAGCCTCTCTGCTCATCTCTGAGCATGCAAAAACGGGACTTGAGAGTGCCACATAACTACTGACAGCTAGGTTTTGTGGTGACAGCAAGTAAACACACTTTCTCGACACCAGCTCCTTTGCCAGGTTTCAAGTCTTCGCTCCAGAGGGACTTAACAACCCTTACGGAACGAGCTGGCGGGTGGGTTGTAAGCCCCCATTTCTGTCTCCATTCTCGCCTCCTCCTCAGAAGTTTCCATCCGCATTGACATTTTCCCAAACTTGTAAGCTAGGGAAAGATATCCAATGTGCATAATTCTAGCCTGAAGAGCTAAAGTTTGCCAATGTTATGAGAAAGCATAAGCAAGAGCTTATAATGGGAAGTGTTGGGCAATCCTGTCTTTACTGAAGGCAAAATCCCCCACTGCGCCTGCCACCGAGATTAATTCCAGATTTCCTTAGGTTCTGTGACATGCACAGGGCCTGTCCCAGCAGCTGCTACGCACTGTCAGGTCTAATGCTTCTTTCAAATCTCCCAGCCCTAGTATCAAGAGCATTATTCTGAGGAGATTTTTCCTAAAATCTTCATGAGGCAACACTGGGAAATCCTGATTAGTCAGTAAGACTGTTGTTTATCCTCCTGGTAAAACACAGCTTCTGCTAAACCAGAGCCATTCTCTCCCTGAAGATAAGCAAATGTTAGCAAAATTACTGTAAATCGTGAGATTACTGGTTAAGGTTGCAGCAAAACGCAATTTGCATCTCAACTCTGTTTTCTGTCATTTACGGCCTTCTTCAAATGTCTTCTTTGGCACTGAAAACATTTGTCTCAACCTAAAAGTGAACTTTGGAGGGGGGGAGTCTGAATAAAACCCCTACAGCTGTTTTTGAATTATCCAGGAAGAAAAAAATGTGCATTTCCCAATATAAACATTATCTTGGTTTTATTTTGGGGTTTTTTTTTGTTGCTTTGTTTTGGTTTTCTTTTTTAGTTCAAGGAGAACATTCAGTTTATTTGGAGTTAGATTATTTTATTTTATTTAGATGTCAGCACAGCACATCTGTACTTCTTGGTGAGACAGAGGAACCGAACTACTCTGCGAGGTCAGACCAAGGGTCGGTCCAACCCCGCATCCTGCCTCCGACGGCGGCCAGTAGCAGATGCTCAGAGCAAAGCACAGAGGAAACAGGACCAGCGCCCAGGGGCCCTTGTGTCCCCACTGCACTCCCAGTGCCCAGTGGTCACAGGGCTTCCTAAGCTGGAGCTGCAGGTTTGACAGTCACCAACGGCCTTGTCCTCTCCAAATTCATCTAATCCCCTTTTGAGCCCCTCTACCCTCTTGGCCTTTGCAGCTTCCTGTGGCAAAGACGTAGGCACAAGGCAGCTATGTTGCGTGTGAAATTAGTACTTCCCTGCCCTCATTTTAAACCTTATAATGTCCTTGGAAGACTCTTAGTTCTTACATTACGAGAAACACTGAATAGGCTCTTTCCCCGAATAGGCCTTTTTTCATAAGCTGTTTCATCACTCCTCTCACGCAAGCTTGGTCATAGCCCTCCTCGTTCTTGGTTTTCTTCTCTCTGTACCTCTGGCTCTCCTGTATCCATTTGAGGGGGGCTGAAGCATGGCATGGCTTGGACTTATGAGTCAAACAACTTCCTTTCCTGGTAGTATCTGCTACTTAATTTGCCTATTTTTTTCCTCCATTGCTGAGTAGCAGACAATGCTATCACAGAATATTCCATCATTATTCCAAACTTCTTTCTAAACGGCAGCAGCTTGCTGAGAGCCAACTGTTGGATAAGCAGTGGTCATTTTGTTGCTTTCCCTCTATTTCATTACCTTGCACTGACTTTCTCCTGACATTTTATCTCCCAGTCACTCAGCAGCGTGAGATCCTTCTGCAACTGCTTGCTGTTGGCTCTCCTGAAGAGTTCTGCATCACCTGCAAATGTGGTTAATGCGCTATTTATTCCCTCCTCCAGATCTTTGATTAATACATCGGAGTATACAACATATATCTACACTATTTTCTAGACTAGAGCAGCTCCGCGAGAGGACTTGGACCTTTTTCCCTTTGCAGCTTGGCCCTCCAATGTGCCTGGGGCAAAGTACCATTTTTGGAAAGCTGGATATGCTTTATTGGTGATGCCTTGGTTAGTCACATACTTACTGACCTCTGCAGACTGCCAACAGATTTGCAAAGCCTGACTCTCCTCCACAGAAGCAACATTTCTTTCCTTTCACCATCTATCTCACACACATCTATCCATCCATGTCTATCAGTTCTGGGATCCATCCATGTCTAATGGATGTTCTAATCTGTGATATAATTTTCAATACCTTGCCCAGTGTAGAAGGCCAGCACATTAGTTTGCAGTTCTCGGGTTCATTCTTGGATTATTTTTAGCGATAGTTAATGTATCTGGAATAAAAGGTTCAAATGTGAAATTTTATTAATAATTAGGAGGACAACAAATATTCCCTGTAGACAAGTTCAGTTATCTGTGCTAGTTTCTCTGTTAAAAGCGTAACTTCTTCCACAAACTGGGCCAAAGTATGCCCACAATTAAAATATTTGGAAAGTTGCCCTTGTTCCTTGAATAAAGTGTTGACTTAGCTTTTGCACCACAAAATGCACTGGCAATTTCTTCCCCCATAAACTCCATTTTTGTATTCACAATTTTCTCCTATAGTCTCTTGTGGGTCGAACAATATAAAGCATCAACTGAACATCCAGAAATTGTCATATAGTTTGGCATCTGCAATTAATGCTATGATCTGTGCTCACAATTAATTAGTGCCCTCCCACATTGGGAAACGCACTAGCATTATTTTGGCTCTATAATATCAGTTATATTGGTACAGTGGTCGATGCCCCAGGCCTGTCAGTGTTTAAGAGGCATTTGGACAACACCCTTAACGACATGCTTTAACTTTTGGTCAGCCCTGAAGTGGCCAGGCAGTTGGACTGGATGATCACTGTAGGCCCCTTCCAACTGAAACTGTCTATTCTATTCTATTCTATTCCATTCTAAATCAGAGCTTTCCCTGTGCACACTCCTTTCCTGGAATAGGATGGAAATTGTGCATATTTGTTGACATTTTAGCATATTTTCCTTCAGCATGATTACCCCCAGTTTTACAAATTAGAAATTTGCATACTTTTAAAATGTAGTCAAGTGTATGACATAGGGTAAGGATACGCAAGTCTATATTTGTCTTATACACCCGAGTGTGTGCACGTGCGCGTGTATGCATGATACTGCATAAGCATTCATGCAGACATTAGAGAAGGTAAATGTGTAAACAAAGGCATGTGTTCAGGAATTGTGTTTTATTTCAAAAAACGCTAAATAAACCCCAAAGAGGTAGAAGCTACCTATAGCAGTGAAGGCATCAAGTATTTAATCATGAACATAATTACAAATATGAAAGCGCTGTCTGTGAAATTAATGCGACCTATCAGGTGCTTTAAAAATAGGCTCCTGCTGAAGTATTTTGCCTACCCAGTGCTTCAGCGGGTATCATCCTGGTACCACCTAGGTAAACAAATGCAGATTAATGGAGGGAGTGTGGATGCTTTCACCTCCCTCCCTCAAAATTAGCAGCACCGCCGCACTGTGCCTTCCCACGTGATAATACATCAGGGCTGCGCAGCCTTGCCTCCACCCTCGAGTCAGTTCAGGGCTGTGTTTGCCTCTGGGTAACGTTAAATTTAG
Organism: Balaeniceps rex; assembly: GCA_013401315.1. Lineage (NCBI taxonomy): Eukaryota > Metazoa > Chordata > Aves > Pelecaniformes > Balaenicipitidae > Balaeniceps > Balaeniceps rex. The sequence goes on along the minus strand of VYZW01009490.1, from coordinate 18,422 downwards.
GGCTTGCGTCTCAGGACTACTCATCTTCACTTCACAGCCCTCTCAGCTGCAGTATATCACTCACAGGCCAATACCCTTAACCCATAGGGGGGTATCCCATGTGGCAAACACTAATTTATAAATGAGAATGATATCTGAATGCGTCACATTTCAGCAAAGAAAAACAAACCTTATGGACTCTTTTAAGGCTGTGATAAATTAGAATGTGCACGGTACAAATATTTATCTTGCACCCTTATTACAAGTATTTCCTTTTCACTGGTTAATTTAATTAAGAGGTGTCCCTTCGGATTAAAACTTTGTAAGATGGATATATTTTTCTCCAAAACATAATTCATTTTGAATGAAGAGGGGAAAACTCATAGCTCCTGAACTTATTAATAATGGTCCGAATTAAAATCATTCCTGGCTTCCTTGAACACTTACGTATATTACAGGATAGCTGGGAGGGGAGGCAAGAGGGATTATTTTTGTTTTCATGAGAAGGACCTGATCCCAGAAACACTGTTGAACACATATGATGAGGAGTTAGTCACAATGATTTCTTTGGCAAGGGAGAAAGAAGCAGAAACAAAAACAACACTGACCCAACTTTCTGTCGAAGGGGGGGACAGGGATGAGAGAGCTGGTATGGGATCATTCTTCTTCCCTCCCGACACCCAGGATCCCATCTCACTCCAAAAAAGCCTCCTTGCCCTTGGCAGCCTGTGGCTGTGAAGGCGACCGAGGACAGGAGCAGGAGAAGCAGGTCAAGCTTGCTGGGAGTGGCTTGTGGCCCGGAGAGGGTCACCCTCCTGCACGGCCCTGGGGACTGTGGGGGCCTCCCTTGTGTCCTCCTCTCTGTGTGATGCAAATCATCACCCAGCGCAGGACACTGGGCCCCCAGGCAAGGCAAAATCCACAGAAGACCCCATCCTGGTTCTGCTGGCAAGTTCTGGGTGAGAGCAGCTGCCCTCTGAAGACGTTACCTGAGCTGTAGACCCTAAAAGAAAAAGGGAAAGATGAAGCCCAGTGGGGAGAAGGTGCTATTTAGGGGTTCAGAGGGTCAGGATTTTGCCTCGGGTCTGCCGTGCTAATCTTGGATGTGCCACTTCAGCTCAATTCTCAGGACCTCTTCCCAACTTTTGTCTGATCTACTTCAAGGGCGATATCTCTGGATCACAAGCCGACTCCTGCTGTGTCTGTGCAACAAGACAACAAGGCTCCACACACAACTTTGCTGACACACAGGCATTACAGAGAGATGATGACAAAACTGCAGCTGTCCTTCCAAAGTATCTGCTTTGCCACTGCTTACAGAGCAATTCCCAGAATTGCCCATTAGAAAATTAGTCCCCAGCTCAGTTCCTAGAGAGGGGTGAGTGATTTTGTGCCTGATTATCTCTTCAAGGGAGAGTTTAGACATACAAATGTTTGGGAGATGCACCTATTTTGAGAGGCCTCTTCTTCCACAAAGGTTGGTGTTTACCACTTCCATCGCTGCCTCTGTGGCATGCTGATGAGGGATAATTTTAATGAAGTTCAAGGTGGAATAATAGAAAAAGGCTTGTCATTTCACTTCCTCTTTAGAGGAGAATTTTCTCATCCGTTTTGAGTATTGTGTCAATAACTCCTGTCATCTTTTCTTTCATTACAGAGCCTACAAATACACTGCTAGCAGACTTATTAACAAAACAAGGAGCATCACTGCCAGAAGAAAAGGCTACTCAAATGTAAATACAAAGTCTAGCAAAACATCTCAAGCATATAAGCTTGAACTTGAATCATTGCTGCAGGTATAATTGAAGGGGTTTCTCAACACATTATTCAAATCCATGTTGGTGCTGTTTTGCTTCCCACCCCCCTCCAGCACCTGCAGAAACCCCTCTGCTGACCCTAAGACCCTTGGCGAGATTCAAGCCAGAGCGTTTGGTCGATGCCAGCTCTTACATCAGTGGCTGGCACCCCTTCATGGCACACACTTTTAAAAGAACAATTACGGCCATGCTGTGAGTTGAATGACAAAACTCAAAGGAAAATGAACTTGAAGATGTTTCCCTAGCAACTGTGTGCAGCAGTGTTCCCACCACTCCAGCATCACACTTTGAATTGAAAAAAGATACGGATTGAAATCTTTACCACTTAAATGGCAAGTGCAGCCTGGCCGAGACGCAGCCTTCCTTGGTCACACCGGCCAGTGCCCAACTCTTAACCCTGGTTTTCACCGTATGTGGAAGACCACTCCGGATAAGGAACAGCCACGGCCGTTAACAGAGGTTCAGGGAGCATAGCAACCTCAGGAGCCGGCCCTGACAAAAAAGCTTAATTTCAGTATTGTTAAAAGAAAATAAATGTTGATTATCTCTTTCTCCTTCCATTCCTGATCCGTCTCACTACAACACTAGTGTAATTTTAGCATATGCTGCTGAACAAGTTACCTTCAGCCATCTGATACACATTGGCTTTCTGAAACAAAAGCCGTAAGCTCCCAGTGGGCGAAGCAAGGCTTACTCACCTACCTGTAATCATCTTTGTGCAGCAAGTCTTTCCCAGTCCTTCTTGCTCATCCTTCCTAAAACGGCCTGACTCTCGGAAACAATGTGCCCTGGTGCAACCCACCCTTTCTTTCCTGGCAGACTCAGAGGTCCATATTTTCTCTCCACTGTATTACCCAGAATGTGAATTTGCAGTGATGCAAATAGGGGGAGGGAAGAGGCGACAGTCCCATCGCTATCCTAATAAACCCACCTATCTTTTGTTTACATTACCACCATTGTTTTAGCTGACGTAGTCCAGTCTACAGCACGAGGCCAACTTTTTATGCTGAATCCTGCATTATTATCTTCCAGAAGGACAGTAACCATTTCCCTCAAGGATGCTATTCTGGTTTGAATATTTAGGCACACAGATGAAAGGCTGCTATGACACCATACTGTAAAATCTATTTGCACTGGTACATTATCTATTAGTTTTACTCCTGAGATAAATGCAACATTACACCGTATCACCCCGAGAACGATTTCCACTCACCTGTGCTGGAAACGTCCAGTTCCATAAACTTGGGTTCCACCTTTTGGACCTGAAAACACTCTGCAAATGCTCCCCAGAGATGGCGAACTGATTGCTTTCCTTAGCTGATGCATGCTCAGCATCACTAACATGGATTAAATTAGCGATATTAAATCAAAAAATTGTATCTCTCACCACGATTTATGGTTTACCTCGTGCAATACGAGAGGCCTTTGGCACACCAAGGCAGAGATGCCTCAAATGCCACCAACGGGACATTTTTATAAAAAGAATGCGAGGGGAGGAAAGTGTTCATCAACGTCCACGCATTAGTTGTGCAGCTCTTCCTCCTGCTTGTCGGGTGTTAATATTCACGCCATTCATTCTTTCTATAGCTCTCCATGCGCCATCAGTAGGAAAAGCTCGGCCAGGGGCTTTGCAGGGCAGGGCTAAACAGTCTCAGAGTATCTGAAAGCCTCAGCTGATGAAGCAAGAGGAAGACGACGCAATTGCCCTGACCCACGAGAAAGGGGGCATTGCTTCTTACCCAGGGAAAGTGGTAGGTTTGTGCAACTGAACAGAGCAATCCAGGAGGGAGAAGAACAATCAAAAAGCTGAAACCTCTCCTCTGTGAGGAGGCAATCCTGCAATTGCTGGTCCTGCTTTGGGAAAACAGCCCCCCATTGCCTCCCGAGCTACATGCAGGGACTTGGGCAACCCACGAGACCCAGAGTCACCCGCAGACTTCAAATGATGAGTTTCTAACCTGAGAGAAGAGCCCAATCCCACTCCCACTAAATGACCAGGAACCTCTCAGGAGGCTTTGGAGCATTTCATAACTGCATACAATGGAGCCAAAGCCTGAGAAGTCCAGTTTTCTTCTCTATAATCCAAGTAACAGCCCACCCACATACCTAGATTAAGGTGTACTTTAGGATAATGAAAAGTCATTAATTCTCTTCTTATGAGAGTTTCTTATGAAAATGTCTCTGTTACTCCATCAATCCCCTCCGTTGACACAGGATGATAAAGATGTAGTAGATCAGGCAGACAATATTACGGACATTTTTCTGTGATGCAGACTCTCAGATCCTGTCCTGCTCATCAACATTCTGACATGGCATCAGGAACGTTATCTCATACCTAGGAATTACTCTTTTTCCCATCCCTGTGCAGCCTTGCTAGCGTTACTTGCAAAACCTCCCTACTCACAGGTTGGAGCTGGCACTGGAGTCACCATCTGTCTTTCCTGTCTGCACAAGGCTTTGATCCAGCCTCTCATCTTGCTAGGAGACGGAGGATGGCTCCTCCTGGCTCTCTGTCCCACCAGGTGCCAGGAGCCAGAGCCGCTAATGCTGCGGCCACGGAGGAGGCGGTGTGACCCTGTCGCGAATGGGCGATTTAGATCGCTTAAAGAACCACTGTCAAAGGTATCGGCAAAAGTGGTTTTACTGAAATATGACTTTGTAGAAGTGCGACTTAACAAAGTTCGACGGTAAGGTTCACTTTATTACTGTACTGCACAATCATTTGAACCATGATTCAAAACTACCAAGGCAGAGTCAAAGTCACCAAACCAAAATCAAAGTCACCAAGACAAAAATCAAAGTTACCAAGACACAAATCAGAGTTAGCATACCACAAGGTTATGTGCGATATCGGTTGCTTACCAAAGATCTGCCGTTGGTAAAATGTCTCTCTGCCTCCAGGAGCAACCTTGAGAGGAGTTCCAGCTCAAGGGGAGATTACTGCCATGCAGCCAGGCTGCTTAGCCGGGAGAGCTCCAAGGCGGCTTGCTTAGGCTGTCATATTTATGGAGCAAAGTGGTTGGCTTGTAGTCAAATCACATGTGATGGAAAAGGTATGCATGAGACTCCTTGTACACTCCTCCACAACTTTCTTTGCTCCTTGATAAATGAGTCTTGGAAAAGCCACCCGCTATTCCTGTGTTAATCGCATGACCGGTGTTCCAAGCTCGTATGCATCGATGCTCACTGTGTCACTCTGCTCCTTTGTGGGTTTTCAGAGAACAGATTGGAACTAGAGAATTTCTTGGCCCCGTTACGGCTTGGGCCCTTACCCCCTCTGGAGCCTGTACCAAACTACCGCTAGTTTGGTTAAGGAGTCGAGTGCATCCGTCACAGGCCCCCATGCCTGCATACCTCCAATACTGCATTTTGAGCTGAGATCTGCCAGGAGCTGACCCAGTCCTAGGACCTGGCTGCTGCAGCTGGAAGCATGTGGACTACCCTGAGACAAGACGAGGATTTTGTGTGCAAGGGTAGGAAAGCAGCAAAGCAATTGTCTTTTCCCAGAAAGTAAAGCCAAACTCTGTTCCCACAGAAATCGATGGTGAAACTGTTGGGACCTCAGCAGCGACGGTTCAGGCCCGTCGTGATTGTTTGCCTCCTAAAAGGAATTTTGCCTCTTTAAGATGCTGAGTCTTTCGAATTTCAGTATTTGATTTGCTTCGGGGCTTGGGTTGTCTTCTTCATGTGGTTGCCAACAGGGAATCAAAAGGGGCATCTCTGAACCTGCTGCGAGGCCATGAAACTTTACCGAGCGAGGGTTACATGCGGGGCGAGAGCGAGTGGGCAGGCACATTCCCGAGGGAGCGTCTCCCTGTTTGATACCATTGTTATGGAAACTTAAAACTTCGGCATAAACCCAGTGAAATGCAAATGGCACGAAGCCTGAGAGAGACCGTATTTGCTCTCTACTTACCACGCTTCTGCAGAACAAAATGTCTGAGTTTCTGTCTTTTGTGAAAATGAGCTTTCCTGGGGTCCTAAAGGCCAAACTCCCTCGTAGGCGTAAGGTCAGGAATCCAGCAGTGGCGAGGTGATAGACACGAATCCCAACAGCCACTTGAGATGCTTACTCTGGAAACAAACTCTCACACAAAAGTGGCAAAAACAGAAGACATGATGCAACAGCAAAACAAATGAAAGCCATGTGTTTCGTCCCAGGATGAGCTACCTACTGAGAGAGGGAAGGCAAAAGCAGCAGCTCCGTTGTATACCTCCAGCTTTTCACATCCATTTGAACCCTGCTGGCTAGCGATGACAAAAACTTCCTGCATTTTGATGAACTCAAACAATAAGATTTTAACAACACAGGAAGAAATGGCCTTCAGCAGCAAAGTAAGTGATGAGATAGAGGTGGTTCATTGCGCAACGATTTGCTAAGCAGAACGGCGCCCTACCACACTGCGAAATACAGCTCTTTCGGACAAAGGAAAGGATTCATTTTTTGTTCCAAATGGCTTAATTAATCACTTCCCTCAGCTCCAAAGGGAAAGAGGCTTGAGCTACAAAAGCTCTGCTTGTATTAACCTCCAGGCAAGCAGATGCTCTTCCCTAAAATTAATTTCGCTGTCAAAATGGGGAAAAAATGCCAGCAGCAGAGAGGTTCAAAAACTGTGAAGCCCAGGCACTTCCATGAGGCTTTTCCTTTAAAAAAAAAATAGTAACAATAGAAAAGTACACTGAAACCCAACTCTAGAGAAGATTTTATTCCCATTTCTCCAGAAGGGAGAGGCAGGGTGAGGATACCACCAGCGCTTTTACATGCAATCCCTTCATGTAAATTATTTCAAATGGGAGCTCTTGCTCTTGCCTGCAGACGAAAGCAGAATGCATCACTGTTGCCAGACCACCTGGGACATGGGGAGGAAAGGAAATTTCCAGATGGGTTTTAAGACAATTCATTTATATTTATATAGACAGAATAAATGTTTTTTTTCTGAGATAGCATTTTGCTTTGCTCTACCTAGACCACCAAGAAAAGAGGGAGGCACAGAATTTCTATTGCATTAATAGTTCTGGTGTTTATGGGTTTGGCTTTTATGAACTTGTGGGAGCTGTTTATTGAGTCATAAACTCCACTAATGGGGATATTATCTCTAAATTATATAAGTACTACAGTATTTGGGTTAGTTAAAAGAAAGGTTTAAAACAGTTATACACTTACAGTTTATCTCAATTACCAACATGATCCCATAATGGGAATGTAATTGCTAATTGCTAGCTTATATTGCAGAAGAACTACAATAACACACAATATATAGCCTGTATAAACATGTCCAGACAATTCTGTATTGCCTCCTTTCGCTGCTGCCTTCTCGTATGGTGGGGTTTTTTATTACAATGATTTAATTCCTAAATGCCTCAAATTAGGAATTCCTCTTTGTCAGGAAAACATTTTCTCCAGTGCTTCATTTGACCAATTTTAGCAAGCCGCCTGCACAGGCTTGAGTGGCTTTGTGCAAAAGGCACAGCCTTATGCATACACTTAAATACTTTGCTAAATTAGATTCTCAGATAGCTCTAACAAGAGAAATCGTACTTCCATTTAAATCAACCCAGGTTTTCCTGTTTACCTAGCTGGAGTGAAATTCGACCAAGACCCACTGGCCAGAGCCTGAGTCAAGCTCTTTGAGGATGGTCAGGTCCACTTGCTAAGCATGGCACCGAGTCTCTCCTCAGCCTAAGCTCCAGAATGCCCCAGGAGAGGGATCACACGCACATTCAGCACGTAGTGTGGACTCATGCTCTCCTTTGCCCGGTCTGCCCAGCTCAACCCGGACTAACCACAGCCGGCTGAAGCTCAGACCCTTCCTACACGTACCGCTCTCACTGCAGTGTGGGCGCAACCTGCAGCAAGGGTGAGGAGCAGCCAAGCGGCCACCATGCTTGACCTCAGTGCTCCTCCAGCAATGCTGATGGACTCCAAGGGTGGGATTCATCTCGCCTGACAGCAATGCAAACATCTACATTTTAGCTGGTTGTTTTAAATCCCTTCACAGTTCAGTGCAGAGGGAGGGGCAGTGTACAGGTAACAGGCCTCCTGTAGATATTCCTGTAGGCTAGTCACTCCCTAGAGGTGCCCATCGCCCTTCCATCAGCAAGTAAGGGATCCAGAGAGCTAGTGCAGGTGCAGACATCTGCACTGTAGACATCTGAAGGCAAGGGACTTAAGTCTCACCCATAAAACTCATGTTAATTTAGAGGAGGCTGCATCCCACCTGTGCCACAGGAGCTCTGCAAAAGATCTTCCTCTTGTCTTTCAAGACAATGCCATTCTTCTGACAGATTTGCCTTTGAAAGTGGGAGCTCTCTCAAGCACTGTTAGGTGATACAATGAATTTTTGCTGTTACAGATCATCCCACCATGCTGCTTGCCAGGGATCTGCATCAGATTTCGGAGAAGTTTGTGAATCAGCTCCTTTACTTCTCTTTGTTCATAGTTCTTAGTATGAAACTAGCCTGACGAAAGAGGAGAGCAAAGAGGACAGATGGCTAGGGTGAAGGGCAGATGAGGATAGCTAGTTTATTTGTGTGTAATACATACCAGAAGAAACTTCCAGATGATTCAGAAATGACCAACTGTGCAGAGAAAGAGTTTATATAAACAATCGATAACCCTCATATATTATATCTATATTAACTTCCTTCCTCGTCTGGGTTATGCTCCCTCACTGGCTTTAAACTTCACACTGGAAACTGGTAGGGACATGGACTTCCCCCCACACCCCTATCTGCCTTGTCTGACCATTGCCTAAAACATGGGCGCTGCTTCTGACTGGGTCTGAGTCACCACCCTAACAAACAACAACAAGAAATTCAGAGCAAACAGTAACTTAAAAAAGTCTTCTTTCAGGATAGACGTTATCCATACTGCCCTCTAAAACCTAAAAATCATTTTAAAAATCTGACTGAGCTCAGATTGTGGTATTTTTTCCTCCTCATATTGTAACTTCTTCACAAACATGCTGCTGTTTTGTCTTTCCCATTGTACTGGGGCTTGCTGGCTAAGCCACCTCGAAGAGGAAGAAATGCTGCAAGTAAATATGCAATGGATAAGTTACTGAGGGTATGGGACATTATTGCCTAAAGAACTAATGTTTCCCTCCATGTCACTGAACAACCTACATACGACTACAAGATGTTAAAAACTAGAAAATTCTTCTAATGATTAGTTCCATGTCTCAAACCACAGGAACACATAGAAGGGTCCAGCAAAAAAGAGACCAGTGAATTACTATTAGCGATATATGGACTGCTGTTCTCTGAATGCTGTCAAGTGACTGAAAACATCCAATATTTTGGTTATTGTGGAATCAGGATCCCTGCAGTTTTCCTTTGGGAGGCAGAAGTGTCTCTGGGCTAAAAGGACAAGACGGAGAGAACAGACATAGGAGTCGACTGAGCCCAAACTTTTTCTGTGAAGAGCTTTCCTGCCATGAAGTAGGATCAACTCGCATCAGCACGAGGGACAAATGAAGGAGGAGGAGTTCAGCATCTTTTCATTTATGTAGATGAACATCTGTCTGACGTTGGTACAAATGGCTCTGTCTAGAAAAATACAGTAGATGCCTGTATGATGGGCAGGACACAGGAAAACATTGCTTGGTGAGGAACTTCATTTTTGACCACAGATTGTCTATGGCTGCTTGTGGCTACCACATCTGAGGGGGCCCATCTGCTGGTGACCACAGCAGGCACTCTGGACAGGAGCAGAAGCTGATGCGAGGCCATGAGCTAACCAGCGCACCACCTGCACACAAGGACTGGTCCTCTTTGCTGTTTGCAGCCTGCCATTTGCTTGCAGCAGCAGCTATTCCAGAGAACCTGAAGCCTCTTATTCTCAAATGCCAAGTTGAGGAAATAAAAATTAACACTGAACACGCAGCAGACCCCAGCAGTGAGACGGGGAGCCGGTACTGTAATGTGAATCTCTTCGCTCCTGCCATGGACAGCACAGATACTTGTGGAAAGAAGATATCTTTGGCTCCCCTACAGAGATTGAGAGCTGAGATTAATGGCAACTGTGAGGGCTGCCTTCCCCTTTATGCGATGCATGCTTTAAAGCTGTGGCCTCCTGCCATCTTGAAACATAATCTTGTGGCATTGTCTTCATTCAGGCCCCTCATCAGAAATGTGAAAAGAGAGAAGAAGCTGGTGGTAGGATTAGAGGAGAGGTTGAAATATTCTGGGCAGCATATGCTGTAAGTCACATTATACAAAGAGTGTTATTGGACTGCTCATTGGCTAGGGCTTTCCCTTCTGGAAGCACTGCTGCTTGTAAAAAAGAAAACCTGGTGAAATGTTTTATAACACATCAGACCACAGCATATGACACACTGTGAGCACAGTGACAAGCACTGAAAATATTTTTCAGGCCCTGTCTGCCTTGCTCCTAGGAGATCCTTTTGTGCTCGTCAGGGTTATGCAAGACGCATGGGAAAAGAGGAGAAAGAGAAGTGAGAATAATAATTCAGAAGGGTATTAATAAACGTCATAAAATTATTGACATCAGAGGACCCATCTCAACCTTAAAACTGAGTACTTCAGTCTTGGAAGACTGTTTGAGACCCTCGTTGTTTTAGAAATGAGAAACCACCTTTTGTTGTCCAGTTTAAATTTATTCGTGGCAAATTATACCCATTTGTTCTTAGACTACCAATGTTCTTAACTGAAACAGATTATTTTCCTCGCCTGGCCATAATGTATTTACAGAGAGCAGTCATATTCTCTCTGAGACTTCATTTTATTTCACTAAATAAGCCAAGCTCATTTAGTCTCCTTTCTTATCTCCATTCTCTTGGTAACCTTCCTAGTTCTTCTCTGCACTGGTTCCGGTTTGCAGTCACCTTTCCCGACCATGACCAGACCAGACCATGACTGACCAGACCCATACACAGGGTTCCACATGAAATTATATGAAATTATATTTCTTGTACTATTTTTTTTTTTTTGCTCCTCTTTGTCCTATGCACGTATAGGAAAACAAACTAAAGTGAATTTCCCATCTCTAAAAACTACTTGGGAAGTTCTAAATGTTCAGAGTCAATCTTTCTTGGAAACCCTCGGCTGTACAAGATTTCCACAACTGAAACATATCCTTCTGAAGTCTGGGGAGCATTAAAAATTTACAAGTTAACTGCATTCATTTAAAGTGTCAAGCTCAGTCTTGGTGGCATGTTTTAATCTTCTTCAGCTTTCATCAAACTGGCTTCAAACGCAAGTTATTATTGTTTTGGCTCCTGACATTATTGCCGTGGTCAAAAGTTTTTCTTGTCATGTAAGAAACCATTTTTCTCTTTTGGATCAAAAAGTACGTGGTCTTGTCTACAACTTGGAGCACTTTAACAAGTTTACACAGTTTTCTTTTTGACCCCCTGGACACAGACTATCACTTACCCATTTTATTGCAAACATCTTCCTAAGTAGCAGCAACACACATAATTATGCCTTGCCTCAAGTCCTTTTTTGCTGACAAAAGAAGTAAAAAGCTGCCAAAAGCTTCATAGTTTGCCATATGGAGGGAAAAGAATTTCTTCCCAGGGCTGGGGGGATTTGAGAGAAGACATACAATTAAAAATTTCATTTACACTATCATGCAAAAGTGCAGCAAGGTATTTCTAAATGGAATAATAATTCTAAAAGGGATGTCCAAGTCTCCAAAAAGATACAGATTTACTGAATTAAGTTATTCTTTGAACTATCGTCTTTCCCTCAGTTTGGGGATTTAGATACGTTGAATTCTCATCCTTCTAAATCAAACACTTCCTCCCCAAATCGTAATTTCAGATTACAGAAAGCACAGGGTTCTCAGTCTACTGAACGTGTGACTTTCCCAGCCACCAGCAGAAGTGCACTGGCTCACACCTCTTCCCCTACCCCTGTGGAATTGCCATGGATGAGTCAGCTCCCCCCTTCACCTCAGCTCTTCCATTCTTTAAACCGGGGTAATTGCTTCTCTCACAAAAGCATGCAGTAAATTCAGATCTAATCATGGCTTTGAGCTGGCATAAGCTTAAAAAGACACAAAAATGCTAACAGGAACTCCATTTAGTCATCGTGATTTTGAGCAAAGAGAAAGACATAAATTAATTTTCAAAGGGCAAGTACAGTGCTACTGCAAGAAAGCTGCACACTAAAATTGTACTGAAACACCTTCTCTTCATACATGTCTCACCCAAGTAAACTTGGGTGGCTACTAATCTGAGTCACATTTAAAACAAAAAGCAAGAACTGACAGCTTCCACGCCATGCCTGTGAAATATTTAGTTCTACATGGGAAGGTTATAATTATCTCTGATACCAGAGCAACTTTATACTGTGCTAAAACCTTGCTAGTTATTTCCTCCATAAAATAACAAACTTTGACACAAACAGTACTTAAGCATCACCACAGGGATATAGCAAAACCACAGATATAAGCTAAAGAGCAAGAGAGGACATTTGAATGGAATTACATTTTTGTGCTAATATAGGCCAACCTAGTATTTTAAGAGGTCATCCAACAGCCTCTTTTGTTTGCAGAACAAAGCAGGGTCGGTTCAGATTTTGCTCTGTTTGACTCAAAGATTTCTCAATACTTGTAAATTCTCCATATAACCAGACACAAAGATTAGAGGATACAGTTTTAATTATGCTTGCATAAGTATGAAAGAGTACTGTTGATTTAGAAGGAGTTACAAAAACACACAAAGAATACATCTATGTTGGAATAAGAAATTAAATGCAATAAAACCTATATCTGATTTTTTTTGTTTTACAAGGAATGTTTTCAGTATCTAAGTAAGCTTTGGAGCTGAAACACTAATCCAAAAGCAGTACCTTGCACAGATCAGATTATTCTTCTTTGCCAAACAGATCATCCAGAAGAGGTAAGTATTTGATCCCTTTCACAGGAAGGGATGGTGGATGTCTGCTCCAGTCATCTTCATTCTGAAATTAGTAACCCAGAGAATATCTTAGAATATAATACTGAAAACAAGAATATTTAAAAGCTGGTCAACATAAGACTGAATGAGCTGCCTCATTTCCACATACAAATCTGTGAAAAAGTGGACCTTTATACAGCACATCCTCTTAAAAGATTACTACATGCATATTTTTATCAATCTTGCAGAATATTTTATTAAAAATATTTTCTATCATTAGCCCTTTTGCAGATATTTTCAAATTAAATAATGCTGTATTTTCTTCATTAAGACGCTTATGCTTGAAAGTCTTGCAAGTCATCTATGTCTCAACACCAAAAGTCATACAAAATAATGAGATAGAGAGAAAGAAGAAAAAAGTCAGCTGAACAATCACAACTCTGTTGCTGAAATCTATCTGTCAAATACAAGTACTTTAGCCCCAAAATATTGCTGTTAATTCATGGTAAGTCATGAAAGAATGATGACTGGATTCTAAAGTTGAACAAGATTTAAATCCCTTCCTTTCTCTGATTTTTTCCATTTCATATTGATCTCTTCATTAAAATATTCTTGCACTGTACCAAAGATACCAACAAAATAATAAAGTCAATAAAACTCAATAAACTATACTGGCACCAATTTGGGTGCAGTTCATTAAAAAACAGTGCTATATGTCAGTATGACAGTTACAGCAAGGCTTTGGAGCTGATGAGGAACTGATTATCCCAGCATGATGATGACTGATTATAATTTCTGTTGATGCTCTTTCTTCCTTTTTGATTTCAGCTGTAACCTTCCTCCTGTAACTCCATGTACCATTCTCAACTGGGGCTCTTAGGCATCAGCCATTCCCGGAAAGCCCATCCACTGGCTGTCCTCCAAGCAAAGATAACATCTTCTTCATACCCAAACAAAACCTCATCTCTTATGTGCATCAGAACATATGTTTCACCACAAATGTCCACTTCAACCTCCTGCTTGTTTCACAAGCACCTTTTCCTCCACACCTTCAACTTGTGAAGGCTGCCTCTTGGTTCCACCGCCACTTGCACCCCACCTTCACCCCATAGGAGCCATCTCCTTTCCTCATCTGCCAGAAATCAGGTCATGCTCAATGGCTAGGTAAGCCATCCTGTGAGGGGAAAAAATGGTCAAACACATTCAACAGCAAGCGTATCTGTGCCTCTGCTTCTTTCACCATTGGTTTTTGGTACAGAGCTTAGCACCATCTTCAAGGCAAAAATCCTCCAGGCACAGGCTCTGACCTTCTTTTCGTTTCTGTGTACTGAGGCTCACAAGGCCCCTTATCCTGACACAATCTCCTGAGAGCAGTCACTGTTTAAATATTGAGTTATAACTTAAGCACAGAATTCTTCTGTACAAACAAAGAATACCCACTGAACAAAACCTAATGCACACTTTGAAGCACAGGACTGCTGTATAAAACACGTGGAAGGGCTTTGATTTTATCTGTACAAGATGGAAAACTTCTTCTCAATGACAAAGTGAAAAATAAACCACCATGGAAAGCAGAGCAAACCAGCAGCATTGCGCCCTCGTTAGACATCACCGACAGTTTGAGATGCTACAGAAGAAAGAGCTGGTAAGCCAAGTAAGAGAGAAGAGTCAGGTTAATAGCACAGTACTTCAGGAATATTGGTTTAAACTATGTCACCACTGAACGTGAATTTAAAGGAATGTTGTGTTTCTAAACAGTCTGAATACAGTCAAACACATTCTGTACAAGCACAGCAACACATTGGCTGGGCCAGAACGGCAAAACTACGTGTTGGCAGAAGGGCTTCAGATTTATCTGTTACTAAGTTTTTAAAAAACAGCCTAATTGCCTTATGCACCATCTATTTTAAAATGTTCCATTCAGCACAAGGTGGCAAGATCAGATTAATCTCTGCAGTTTGTTGATACTGCATTTTTATTTACCCTAAGTAGCAGGCTGGTGGAGATATACAAAGTTGATCCATCAATACTGCTCTTGCTGTACGCCTACCAGTGATGTGGTGTATTATATACAAGTTTCTATGGAGTTATAAAAAATACATAGCTATTTTCTGCAGTGTCAGTGGAGTTTAAAGTATTTCCTGACTATCTCAGCAAGCAAATAGATCGTTTGACATGTGGCAACAATATTTGTGGGTGAAGCAGTATTCACACCCATTGTTCACGGACAAATACACCTGTTTCCCCTTCTCTTTTTTTTTTTCTTCTAGAAAAAT
>VYZW01009489.1:0-61969 GCA_013401315.1 Balaeniceps rex | reverse complement strand
TGGTGCTTAGTTGCCGACTGGGGCTAAACCACAACAGAAGTCTGTTTGCTGTAGGAGGACAAGCATTAAATTGTCCAAAATACCCAAGAGCTACAATTTGCTTTGCCAGCAAAAGCAAAGCTGGTCTTGGGAAACAAACTTTGTGAGCCTATTTCATGCCTATATCTTTATTTCCCAAATGTTCCAAAGATGCATCATCCCAGAACTATGTTCTTCTAACGAATAAAAATTAGCCAGCCCCCATGGTATTTGCTCAGCACTGCGCCATGCCAGAATCAAAAAGCAATCTAATATATGTACTTCCTCAATCTGCTTTAAAATCATCAAGATCTAACTGAGGGATGTCAAGGTTAAATCCTGTTCTTACTAACGTCATGGTGAAGAGACCTGCTTTCCTCAGCTACTGCTTCTGAGACCAGTTCTAGTATTTCCTTTTAGTTGGCAGAGGCCGTAATAAAATGGTTTCCTCCGTAATAAAGAGACGCTTTATTTAAGGAAGGAGCATTTGCAAAAGAACGCTTGTGCTCAGAAGATTTTCTGTACCCTTTAATTTCTCCTGCCATTACTGAATTCTCACTTTGTTATCAGTACATCTCCACCAGATTCCCAGGGAAATTCCCCAATGATCTTCAGCCTGCCCTGGGCTTAGGCTATGGAAATCCACTGCGTTCTTAGTTTTCAAAGAAGGGAGACAGGTCTAATAGTTTCAACACAACCGCATGAGTAAACCAGCAGAATTTAAATACTGGCTGCATCACTGCCTGCTGAGCTGGAATTTGCCAAGCTACGTAACTTTTCTCTCCTTCAATTTTTTTAGGATGTAAACCAGAGATGCAGCAAATTCCCTCACCTGTGACGTCAAGCTTGAAGGTCAGTTTCTGGCCAGCAGCCTCGCAGGTGTACTGCCCAGCATCTTTCTTCTCCACCTGACCCACCACCAGGCGACGCGATTTGCCCTCCGACTCCACCTTGAACTTCTTGCTGGAGGTGATCAGTTTCCCCTCCTTGTACCATTTCACATCGGTTTTCTCCTGGGCCACCTCGCAGCTCAGCGTGGCGTTCTCTTTCAGCACTGCCTTTACCTCCTTTTGCACTTTGTCTTTGTGTTCAAACACATCATCTGCAAGATTGGAAAGAAGGAAAAATCTAGAAAAAAGCCTGTGAAAATTAAAGCTTTGCCTCCAAGATCGCATGGTACTGGGTTTTCAATGGGAGACCGCCTGGTAGATTGCAGTTTAAATAAAGTAGCTGTAAAATTAAAATGCTAACAGAGTCAGAGTTAAGCAAATGCTTGAGGAAGCACTGGCAGGAACAGCTTGCTTCCAGACAGCAGAGTTTCTGTCTGACGCTCATTTGGGCAGCAAGAAGACCTGCCATGCCTGATCTTTAGGCTTACACCAACTTTCCTACACACGCTCTGTACGGTCACTCTCTGCAGGCCAAGCAGGATGGGGTCTCTTGGGGAAGCAGGGCATGTTCTGTTCGCTCACAGAAATGACTGGGCTGCCAATTCACAGTAAGCAGGACATACTCCAGACAGCATCCTTCATTTGCCTGCACTGTCCCCATATTTGGGTCCAACTAATTTTCAGGAAAAAGAATGATAACGGTTATGAAATAGATGCATAACAACTGGAGTACCTTCACAAAGATTTATATGGAGTTGTGTCCTTATGGAACAGCATCACTTCTCAGATATATTCTACAGAACATGTGCTACTAACAGTAGAAAATCACAGTCATAAAATAATTTAGGTTAGGAGTCATCTCTGGAGGTCATCCAGTCCCACTTCCCTGCTCACAGCAGATAAAATTACATTGAGTTACTCAGGGCCATGTCCCACTGAGTTCTGAATATCTCCAGCGATGGAGATCCCACAGCCTCAAGGCTCCTGTTCCAGAGCTTGACCACCCTTCATGGTACAAGTTTTTTCATAATATCTTTTCAGAACCTCCCATGTTCCAACTTGTATACTTTACTGCTTCTCCTATCACCATGCATCTTTGAGAAGAACATGGAGCTGTGGACTCTATATCCTCCCATTCGATAGTCACAGGCTGAAATAAAATCTCCCTTTTGTTTTCTCTTCTCCAGCCTGAACAAATATGACATGTGCTCCAGCCCCTACTCATCTTGGTTGCCTCCGCTGGAGCTGTGCCAGTAGCATCTTGGATTTCCAGATGTAATAGCTGTCAAATTCTCCAATCAGGCAGACATTGAATAAAGAACAGTAATTTGATTTTAGGCTTGGTTTTGGTAAATTCCAAGAACATAATTTTAGAAGCTGTGCATGGGAAATAACCTTGGATATAGGGATCATAAGATGATCTAGTCTAAAGTAAATGGAGGAATTAACAAAAAATATCTCTGTAACACACTTATTTGGAACTAGCAAACTTGTATGAACTATGAGAACTGATTAAGGAAGAAAAGATGAACAATTTATTCAAGACTCAATGTGGGACCTGGTGTCTGAACACTAAAGTGTTCAGAATCTACATCCTACCCAGTGGAAAAGCAGGAAGGAAAAGATCAGCAAGGCCAGCTAAAAAATATGTAAATGCCCTTTAAAATCTTTTAAAAGGCAAAGCACAAACAAGGAATGGAAAAAAAGACAACTCTGCCAGAAAGCTGTGTCTCTGGGGTCAGGAACAGCAGTAACAAAGCAAGATTTGCCAAAAGTCAGGCTGGATCCAAGCTCATGAACGAGGTTAAGACACTTAGCAAGGGATACTCTAGCACCACAAATATATGTAGGCAAGGGAAGAAGTGGGGCCGCGATGCAAAGAGCGTGTGTTTCATGTTTCAGAGCTCTTTGTATCACACTTCTGAAGAAAACAAGCCAATGCTCCTAGAAAGTGGTCTGCAAGAGGCTAATTCGTTCATTTTGGCCCTCACCCTCACTCTAGGTAGATGTTTTGCCCTTCAATACAAAGCAGTGGAGGTTACACAACTGAGTGAGGGACACCTAAGCTCACACGTTATGTTCCATCCTGGGCAACTCTCTTCAGTGAGAGCTTTCAGTTGTTTGAATTTCCCTCAGGGGAATGGTACTTCGTACACAAAGTCTAGTTGGTACTCCTGCTCAGTTGTAGCTTTAATCAACAGCAAGGGGAAAAAAAAAAAAAAAAAAAAAGGTGACCTAGGGTTAAAACACACAGGGTCAGAAGATCCATTTTCCAGTTCTGGTTCTACAGCATACTTCCTTGGCAGTCTTGTAGGAGAACCCAACTGGGTCCCACCATTTCTGCCTTTAAAGTGACCAGTAAATCTCTTGGTGGCAAGAGGGAGCCTATTCTTCTCTGTTCTCCTTTCTTGTATTTACCCATTTGCAAAATCTGAGTAATGGCCTCTTCGGCAGCAACAGTTTTGGGCAACGCTGATGTAAAACTTGCAGACAAAACGCCTGTCCCCCTTTCCATGGTACCCAAGTCCCTCAAAGCCTGTGATATGAAAACCACTTCCATGAGGTAGGATACTCTTCTTACCCCTGTTTACGGAGAGGATGTGAGATGCAGAGAAGGTTGGTGATAGTGAGGTCCCCACCACGTCAGCCTGCAGAGGACGGTGCTATTTCCCAAAAAAGTGATCCCCCAGTGTCCAAGCCATGGAATTTTCTCTCATGAATATGACTGTTTCTCAGAAGTCCTAAAAGCAGGCCAACCTTCGGGTTTTCATCCAAGAGTCTCATGCAAGCCTCCATTATTGCTGTCAACAGCTTTCCTTGCTCAGAAACAGACTTTTGGGCTAAGTTGCAAGCACAAACAATTGCTGAGAGCATTTCAGTGCCTCGTTGCATCCAGCAGAGGATAAAGATCTCCTGGCCCAGATGAGAAGATCCTTCCACAAGAAGCTAAGAAGAGCTCTTCCTTCAAACAACGTGGTAAGATCCTTTGTTCATTTCTGCCTTTCACAGTTTCATTTATAATCTGCTGCAATTTTTCCAACAACTTCTATCAAAAGCATTCATTGTTTGAAAGAAAATAATGACCTCAGTCTTACCCTGTGCTATTCCTACCACCTGCGTAGAGCTATAGAAAAAAGTCACATAACTGAGCCATGGAATAAATATTACCGTAGTTTTTCTGTCACAAAGGAGAGGTGCCCAACGCAAAGGGGAATGAGGCAGATTTGTCTCCAATTTCCTTGCAGGGGCACTCCCCAGCAATGTATACTACAGAATGCAGGCATGGCAGAGCAAGCAGGATGCAACCCAATGAGCTTGTGTGCTGGTTTTGGCTGGGGTAGAGTTAATTTTCTTCACAGTAGCTAGTATGGGGCTATGTTTTGGATCTGTGCTGAAAACAGTGTTGATAACACAGGGGTGTTTTCGTTATTGCTGAGCAGTGCTTACACAGAGCCAAGGCCTCTTCTGCTTCTCACCCCACCCCACCAGTGAGCAGGCTGGGGGTGCCCAAGGAGCTGGGAGGGGACACAGCCGGGACAGCTGACCCCAACTGACCAAAGGGATATCCCACACCATATGACATCACACTCAGCAATAAAACTAGGGGGAAGGTGGGCCAGAGGCCGCTGCTCAAGGACCTCAAGGACTGGCTGGACATCGTTTGGTTGGTGGTGAGCAATTGTTTTCATTTGCATCACTTGTCTGTCTTAGGTTTTATTTCTCTCTCTCTGTTATTTTCTTTTTCATTACTATTATTTTTATTTTATTTCATTTCTTATCTCAACCCACGAGTTTTCTCACTTTTACCCTTCCAATTCTCTTCCCCCCATCCTGCTGGGGGGGAGTGAGTGAGTGGCTGTGTGGTGCTTAGTTGCTGGCTGGGGTTAAACCACGATAGTCCTTTTTGGCGCCCAACGTGGGGCTTGTACCCCACCAAGACCCACAACTGGCAGTCACATGAACCTCAATGCTGTAATATCATGCTTTTACTCAGGCAACACTGGCAGCAGACCAGCCACAAACAACCTCCAGCGTGGAAGATACATGAACACATTCATAGCTGGGTCCAAAATAAAAAGCTCAGAGGTGTGGCTGGTGCACCAGGCTGCGTAGATGCACACACTTCTAGACAGACGTGGTTAGATTCTAGCGTTGGGTGAATCCATTGAAAGCAAGATAGGGCAAATCTTTGCACCAAATCTAATTGTATTGTCCCACATCACTTCCTAGGATGTGCTTTTAATTGCGTGCGTCTAAGGATTTCTTCTGGTCCACAATCAGAAAAGAAACATTTACATCAAATTTAGGTATTCTTCCCTCATAACCCTTTCAAGGAGGACGGAAGTAGGGAAGATGAGAAAGGAAGTACTGGGTAATATTTTCTACGAAAATAACTAGCAGCAAGGACAGAAATGTATGCATTGACGATTCACCAACAGACACAAACTACCGGATACCGATCTGAACTCGCACTCAAAATCGTACGTGTTGCGCAATTTCCAATTAAGTCATATTGGCAAATTCTCTCAGCAAAGCCATGTCTTGTACAGATGTGGCAGAAAAACTCTGTCCCAGCAGAGATGGAAACTACAGATTCTTAGAGTGGAACTACAGACTCCTAAAGAGTGGAAGGATCGTTGTATGCTTGTCTTGTTCTTACGTCCTTTTTCTTAATAACCACTCCTGATCAAAGTCAGGGAAAGAATACTAGCCTAAGGGGACTTTTATCTTTCCCAAAGCATCCAAACACATGTCCTTAACACTGCCCTTTAAGAATAACCGCTTAAGTTCTGTTGCAGACCCATACAGACCAAGGCTCAAAGTAAATCACTAGGAAACCTTCTTTATAGCTATAGCAAAAAAAATAAGTAATCAGATAATGCCTCACCTGTGGCGTCAAGCTTGAAGGTCAGTTTCTGGCCAGCAGCCTCGCAGGTGTACTGCCCAGCATCTTTCTTCTCCACCTGACCCACCACCAGCCGACGCGATTTGCCCTCCGACTCCACCTTGAACTTCTTGCTCGAGGTGATCAGTTTCCCCTCCTTGTACCATTTCACATCCGTCTTCTCCTGGGCCACCTCGCAGCTCAGCGTGGCGTTTTGTGTCAGTACAGCCTTCACCTCCTTCTGGACCTTGTCCTTGTTGATAAATGCATCCTCTGCTTCTGTGGAGTGGGAGAAGCAATTTAAAAATCACAGGTGTATTCATGCTGTCCTACATGTCCAAACCCAAATGAAACATCCTGCTTACAAGACTTTCCCACAGCTCTGTCACTTTGGAATGGTCCCACTCACAGCTAAGATACACTCAGACAGAACATAGCCCTCTGTACAGCCTGAGGACAACGCATCAGCCATTTCTGAGCAAAATGAACCAATGACCTGGGAATTCAGGTTATTCCCATCCCCATGGATCCACAAGAAGTCTGACTTTTTGTTCCTTAATGCACATCTAAGAACGCAATCTCATCTGCCACTGGGACTCCAGTGTAAGCCTTGCCCACTCTAGGTGCTTCTTGAGCATGATTCCAGATTTATTTTCCACACATCTGGGAGCTGACCCTACCTTTAGCCCTATAAATCACAACAGCATATGNCATCTGGGAGCTGACCCTACCTTTAGCCCTATAAATCACAACAGCATATGTACACTTGTTTAATTTTTCGTTACTCTGCCATCAGAAAACAACAAGGACCACTGAGTAGGATTCATCTCACAGCTGAAGACATCTAGCTCTAGGCATTTGTGTGACAACGGATGCACGCAAGCTGGTTGCCCGATCAACCTGACTACTCAATGAAAATCTAGGCTACGCAGAGCCTGGAGCCTAGAGAACAACTCCTTTTGCTCTGTAGTAAAGGGAACTCACGGACCTTTCTGTGATGAGAACCAACATATCTCCCACCTGTGACGTCAAGCTTGAAGGTCAGTTTCTGGCCAGCAGCCTCGCAGGTGTACTGCCCAGCATCTTTCTTCTCCACCTGACCCACCACCAGCCGACGCGATTTGCCCTCCGACTCCACCTTGAACTTCTTGCTCGAGGTGATCAGTTTCCCCTCCTTGTACCATTTCACATCGGTCTTCTCCTGGGCCACCTCGCAGCTCAGCGTGGCGTTTTGTGTCAGTACAGCCTTCACCTCCTTCTGGACCTTGTCCTTGTTGATAAATGCATCCTCTGCTTCTGTGGAGTGGGAGAAGCAATTTAAAAATCACAGGTGTATTCATGCTGTCCTACATGTCCAAACCCAAATGAAACATCCTGCTTACAAGACTTTCCCACAGCTCCGTCATTTTGGAATGGTCCCACTCACAGCTAAGATACACTCAGACAGAACATGGCCCTCTGTACAGCCTGAGGACAACGCATCAGCCATTTCTAAGCAAAATGAACCAATGACCCAGGAGTTTAGCTTCTTCCCGTCTCCATGGATCCTCAAGAAATCTAACTTTTTGTTCCTTAACGTAATGCACAAATAAGCACCCAATCTCATCTGCCACTGGGACCTGTATGTAAGCCTTGCCCGTTCTAGGTACTTCTTGAGCAGACCTATTTTCCTACTTCTTCCAGACCTATTTTCTTTATACATCTGGGAGCTGGTCCTACCTTTATCCTTATAAACAGGATATCCTTACAACAGCATACGTAAACTTGTTTAATTTTTCTTTACTTTACCATCAGAAAACAACAAGGACCGCTGAGTGGGATTCACCTCACCGATGAAGACAACTAGTTACAGGCATCTTCTGCCTCCAAAATAAAGAAACATTTGGGAAAAAACACATAAGATATAAATAGATTGTGACAAGAAGATATTACGTGTATTTCGTGTAGGTGCTCTACAGGATCATTTCTTGTAAGCGACATTGCTTTGCAGTTCTTTTCATCACATAGAACAATGCTCCCTCAAAACATAGTCCATGTATTTATCATACCTCCCTGACTAGTCTTCACAAACAACTCGACTGCCTGATTTTCAAATTTCTTATAATGAAGACAAAGATAAATTTCCCCCTTTGTGTCTTTATGATATTTCTATACCCCACATTTGGAACTAGCCAAATATAGCACAATTATGAGTTGCCACCTACACTATCACATCATTTACAGGAATTTACCAACATCACGGTATTTTAGATTAAGACTGGGTGTTGTTCAGAAAGTATTTTGTAACTCAATCCCGAAGAAATGACAAAGATACAGTTCTTAATATGGAAAAGCACTTGGCCTACATTATACATAAAAGTGGCCTATAAAATTTGAAGTACACTTTTCTTTCCTCGGAAAGCTCCAATTTTTCAGAAAACTGGCCTTAGGGAATCTTCTCTTAATACTTAACACAGGCAACAAAAATGAAGTGTTTAAACTCACTCTGTTGCACAGTACCACTTAGAATTTCCATCTCAACGAGTGGTGTTGGCATCAAAAGGGTATCATGTGCAATTAGTAGTTAGCTAGGTATATGCCTTGAAAAGATTCAATTGTCACCTTGCTAAGTAAGACTGACTGATAAATTGCATCTTTTACCAATTACTTCAATGATTGTTTTGCCTAGTTCTCCTTTTACCAACAAGTGGTGTGGTCACTGTTAGCTTTTATATTAGTGTACATTTGAGATGTTGGAGGACAAATAGACCTTAAATAAATGGGCTGCCACATTTTTTTTCCACCGATTTACCCTAAGAAATAACTGCACAAGAAGTGTGAAATATTTCTGGTCCTGCATGATGGAGATCACATAGCAACAACCGTCCAGCACATAGCATAGGCAGCCTATGCCTATTTGGGTCCCAGGTACGTACTTGAGCATTGAAGTCCATGATTACACTGCTACAGAAGCACAAGCTCCAAAGATAAACGCTGGACTAGCAAGTGTATGGCGTTGCCTTTGCCCTTCAGTTGCAGTGCAAGCATGGAAGATAATTCATCCATCCAGCTTCAGGCATCCAAGTTACCTGGTTAAGATGACCTGGGAGGCTCTTGGTTCTCCTGGCAGTTATGGTGAACCCCTTCCATAACCTGTGGTACTGCCTTCCTCCCCCGCTGCAGCCTCCTAGTGCCATCCCGTACTCCTCCTTGGTGACTTTCTGGTCTACCTACCGTCTCTGTCATATCTATACTCTGGCAGCACCTGCCTGGGAGGGTAAGGGGTAGGGGTAAGTTCAGGTCAAGTTCCTACACTGCTGACCGTGGCACTACCTGCAATCCTGGGAGCCACGTCATACGCTTGCCATCGATATTGCACAGTTCGTGGAAAGATAGAGGTCCTGCAGGGAGCAAGCCGAAGCAGGAACCCAGTTTCTATGCTCTAAATATGAGCTCCTCTGTTTATATTGGCTGTAGAAGGGGCGTAAGGAGGTCTCATTGTCATTAAGGTGTCGTTAACAAGGCAGCGTACATGGCCTGTGCCGGGTGATGCAAAACTCCTCAAAGGCACACGTCAGCCCACTGCAGATTAAGCGGCATTTTGATATCTAAAAGAGCTCAAGCACGCACCGTGATTCACATTCAAAGCTGGTTGCCAAGATCTAAACCCTTCAACTTCCACCTACAACTCGGACTGTGACTATGCAGGGTGCACTAAACAAGTGAGTTACAAACCAGTCCGTGTCAATGGGTGCTGTATTTAAAATTTCAAGTTAGCAGGGCAGGAATATTCCAGACGGGTTGCTCACTTGTCCTCTGCGTTCTTGCCCTTTAAAATAAACCATTTTTTATAGTGATAGGAAACGTGACTAAAACTTTTAATCGGCTTACAAAGTGATTTACACTAGCCAGTAATTTGCCTTAGACACTTATTTTAGAGTTAAAAAAGTATTCAGTGCAGTTGACATTTCCAACCTCAGCTGAAACGGGTTAGTGAAGTTCCACTGAAACTGAGGAAAACCATTTTCAGGACATGGAGCTTTTGCCAACTTCAAATAAGGATTTTACTGCACACCATGAATCTTGAAATAACGACATTTCAGAATCAGCTCTTTTGGCTACGCATCTAGCCCAGTCCCAAGGTGCGCAGCACCTGCTTCTTTTTATATTAAGCCAAAAAAGCCATAGCTACATCCCGATACCCAACACTGAGCATCTAACCTTCAAGCTGTCCTTAAATAGGGAAGGCTTTGTGCTACCAGCAGAGCCCCGGAGTACAGGAACCTTGAAAGGCTTTCTGAGTGCAATGGTAACAGGATAAATTAAGACCCAGAAAGCCACTGCGCTTTGGGATAATCTAGTAAGATGAGGATTTCTGCAGCAAAAGAGCCAACCACTCAGAGTACTCATAATCCCTCCTGACTTTCACACAAGATCATTTTCCAGCGAGTGCTGGACTTGCATGTCATGTTACAGTTGTCCACATGAGAAATACAGCAACTGTAGCTAGGCAAGCACTCTGCGCTTACGGCAGAGGGGGAAAGGTGTTACATTACCCTGTGCAGCCGTGAAGTCATCCGGTTTGAAAGAGAACTGAAAACCTTTGGTTTCTGAGGCAGACAGCTAAGAATAGCCCTCAGCTAGAGAAATTCAGGTGTAAAAGCACTAAATCTCTGTGTTTTCTGACTACACCTCTGCAGTAATATATGAACTGGGTTCAGTAGCTGAGCATGAACTTGGTTTATACCAATGGCCTTTCTACCGGTGTCCGTGTTGCATTTTCTCTGAAAGATGCCTCTCGAATCTACAGCCTCACTGTAATCCATCCTTCACTGAAACTGGCAGTTCCCTGAGCCAAAAGCATCAGCTACACAATTCACAAAAAAGAGCCAAAGCACCCCAAATCACACACCCTGTGTACCCCACGCAGTGTGGGGACGCAGAACAGCTGATGGCTTTACAGCGTACGCTATGGGGAGGAGCAAAGCTTTATGCTGTAGCAGCACTTGCACATTGCACCTAGAAGATGGAGGGAGCAGGATGCCCCAAGACAGCGAGAGAGCAGTAAAGGCTGCAACTTATACAAGGGAACAGCACTCGAGCTATGCCCTGCAAGGACTTCAGGTCTCCAGCACGGCTGCGAGCAGGAAAGTCAATAGACTCCCAACGCAGTTGCTCTTCTACATAGCTGATAAAATGCCAGACCTCTACCAGCGTTATGGTCCCAATGTGTTTGATGCCGTAAGAAAGCAGAGGAGAAAATAGATTCCCTGTTCTGATCAGCTCAGAATATGAGACAAGAACTGTAACATTAACAGAGAGGCATTTGGCTGCAAAGACAGCAGAGTGTTATGAATATGAACCAAACCAAACCCTTTCTTATCATCCAATTCAAAAGTGATCACTCAGAATGTCGCTGACATGTCCATGGCTGCCTGGAGCCCAAGGTAAAATTTACTGGACCTCTCGCAAAATATACTGAGACCAAAGAAATCTCTAGCACAGTCAGAGTGAAAGAACAGCCTCAGTATTAAATCAAATCCTCAGGCTCCAAATCATGTTGTTAAGGAGAAAAATGCAAATACAAAACACACATTCCTGGACTCATGACTGGTCATTACAGATGTAGAAATCGCAATGAACAGTCATCACCTTTGGACTCACCAGATCGCAGATATGGGCAGTGCAGCTGACAAAAATTTTTAGGACAAAACACTGCCATCAGCCCCCAAACATTCTCAATGCAGCCACAATAAAGTAGGGATCCTGTAAACGCTGTTGTTTAAATATTGTTTGGTAGACGAGCATTTGCACCACTTCTCATAGCTTTACAAATCACAACTGGGTATCCAATGACACATGAAAGAAGTAGTAAGGGAAGAGCTGGATGAAAGGTTGTTAAATACAAATCATAATTCAAGTGGCACATATCTGTGTCCATTTCTGTTCATCATCCACACCAGTTTCACGGTGCATGGAGTTCTGAGGCTGTGCTCACGTGTGTGTTTGCACAGCCAGACTGTGGAATAATTGAAGCAATTCTCTGTTTCGGGAGGGAGGACATTGTGTAGGGAAAAGATGAAACAAAGAGGGAAGAAAACAGTGACTTTCATGGTTGAACACCCATAACTACAGGAGGAATGCCAATACTGATGATGAAATTGGAAGAGGACCTTTAGCACAGCGCCTGCTAACGAAAACTCTTGATTCACTATCTGAGCCTAAGGAGATGTACAGGGAGTTGAGGAGCGGATATCAGGATACTTACACGTAATGAGTAGATCTGCTCAGTCCTACATAACCTCACTGAAATGGTACCTTGGACCAACATCAGAACGTACTTTAACAGTATTTCTAATATTTTGATAAAGAAAACATGAGAAAACACACAGACAAAAGGCAATGAAATATGTCTCTCACCTGTGACGTCAAGCTTGAAGGTCAGTTTCTGGCCAGCAGCCTCGCAGGTGTACTCCCCAGCATCTTTCTTCTCCACCTGACCCACCACCAGGCGACGCGATTTGCCCTCCGACTCCACCTTGAACTTCTTGCTCGAGGTGATCAGTTTCCCCTCCTTGTACCATTTCACATCCGTCTTCTCCTGGGCCACCTCGCAGCTCAGCGAGGCGTTTTGTGTCAGTACAGCCTTCACCTCCTTCTGGACCTTGTCCTTGTTTTTAAACACGTCTTCTGGCTCTGAAGAGAGACAGAGATGTTAATCAGCCTGCTTGCAAGAGGATCAGGGAGGGAGTTGGAAAGCTGAATCCGTTCTACCACTCTACAGCCCCAGTAGGACGTTGCATCTGGAATGAGTCTCCATGACACCTTCCTTCCCCAGTTGCCATTCACATGGCACCTTACAGACCTTAACATATATCAAGCCTTACTGCCATATTCTCCCCTCAGGCTGAAATGAGCCCCTCCAAGAGAAAGAAGAAGAGTGCAGACATTGGGCAGACAACCACCATGACCAGACTCTCCACCATGACCCTGCTCTGAAATGCACTGACCATCAGCTGTGGTGCAGGGTTGTTCTGGTTGTACCAGCACGTTGGAAA
Organism: Balaeniceps rex; assembly: GCA_013401315.1. Lineage (NCBI taxonomy): Eukaryota > Metazoa > Chordata > Aves > Pelecaniformes > Balaenicipitidae > Balaeniceps > Balaeniceps rex. The sequence goes on along the minus strand of VYZW01009489.1, from coordinate 49,139 downwards.
GGAGATGTGCAACCAGTACTTTCTTTTTCACAGCCCTTGTCCTACAGCAATGGGTAGCTCCCAAAGTTTTTCAAGGATGGAACTCCCTGTCTTAAAGAGTTTATAATGTTTTACATAGAAGATACGTAATAATTATAATATTCATTTTTCTAAATATTCCAGAAATAGGAAGGCTGGGCCAAAGAATCTTCTCCCACCTGTGACGACAAGCTTGAAGGTCAGTTTCTGGCCAGCAGCCTCGCAGGTGTACTGCCCAGCATCTTTCTTCTCCACCTGACCCACCACCAGGCGACGCGATTTGCCCTCCGACTCCACCTTGAACTTCTTGCTCGAGGTGATCAGTTTCCCCTCCTTGTACCATTTCACATCCGTCTTCTCTTGGGCCACCTCGCAGCTCAGCGTGGCATTTTCTGACAGTGCAGCTTTCACCTCTTTCTTCACCTTGTCCTTGTTTGTAAACACGTCTTCTGGCTCTGTAAGAAAGCCACCATAGTCACACATAGCTTTTTGCAGTTGTCTTCTTCAGTGCTTAATCAAGTTCCCTTTATTTCACTATACTTGCCCCTGCCAGGTGGTATCATGACAGCCCTTTGAGACACAAAAGCACCTTCATCTCTATTTTGCTGATAGGAGGTGAATAGGGGTATGGGGGTTCTCAAATAAAGTTAAAAACCTCACAATTTGAGCACAGATTTGAACGTGGGACTTAGAGCACCAACATGCACTGCTTGAACCCTCCTCCCTCTTCTCTCTTTTTCTCTTCCCACGTCTCTCCAAGCTTCCAGTGAATCCAAAGGGAACAGCCCTCGTATCCTCACATCCAGGAACTGTTACTCTTTTTCTGCCTATTCAGGTCACTCATATTCAGCCATTCTCCATCTGATCGGAGCTCTTCAAACATCTACCCCTGCACCTCTGTTGTGGCCTCAAACTGTGATTCTGCAGGAGTTTTTCTGCAGACACACCAGCTAATTGTGAGAGGTACAGAAGTTATCATCTTTGCCCACCATTTTTTTGTGATTACAAGTAGCCACGGATGCAAAAATGTATGTATAAAATGTTGATATGACAGTTGGCTGAAAATCAAGTCCTACGGCTGAAATAGTTCACCCCAAAGAGGCTGTGAGATGATCCTCCAAATGTAAGACACTACCCCAAATGGAATAATCCCTTATCTTTGGCATTTCTAGCATTTTCTCACCTCTGACTTTGACTTGGAATGTTGTTCTGTCATCCTTCGTTTCACAGGTATAGCTCCCTTGGTCTTGCTGTGTCACCTTCTTGATGATGAGTTTGCGGTGTGTCCCCTGGGAGATGACTGTTGTCCTCTGGTCCTGCTTCACCTCGGTTTGATCCTTCTTCCACACCACGGCTCCGCTCGCAGCTGACACCTCACACACCAGCTCAAGGTTTTCAGAAGGACTGACTGATATTTCTGGCGTTGTTTTGGGCTTGTTGACAAAAGTAACAGCTTCATCTGAAAAGGAAAAGAGAAAGCAATTTATGCCTTGATTCAGGCTTATCAGCACAACGTTAAGAATCAGTAATGACATCATTATTTCATTGCTAGTCACACTTGGGTGATCAAGTTTCACCTCCGGAGGTGTAAACGTACATATATGTGCATGGTACTATTGCAATGTAACTGTGACAGAGTGTTAACAGTTATGGCAATAACTGTGGTCATAGAATCATGGAATGCTTTGGGTTGGAAGGGACCTTTAGAGGCCATCCAGTCCAACCCCCCTGCAGTGAGCAGGGACATCTTTAACCAGATCAGGTTGCTCAGAGCCCCGTCCAACCTCACCTGGAATGTTTCCAGGGATGAGGCCTCCACCACCTCTCTGGGCACCCCCTTCCAGTGCTTCACCACCCTCAGTGCAAAAAATGTCTTCCTTATATCCAGCCTAAATCTGCCCTCCTTTAGTTTAAAACCATCACCCCTTGTCCTGTCACCACAGGCCTTGCTAAAAAGCCTGTCCCCATCTTTCCTCTAGGCCCCCTTGAAGCACTGCAAGGCCGCACTAAGGTCTCCCCGCAGCCTTCTCTTCTCCAGGCTGAACAGCCCCAACTCTCTCAGCCTGGCCTCGTAGCAGAGGGGCTCCAGCCCTCGGAGCATTTTTGTGGCCTCCTCTGGACCCGCTCCAACAGCTCCATGTCCTCCTTGTGCTGAGGGCTCCAGAGCTGGACGCAGGGCTCCAGGTGAGGTCTCAGCAGAGCAGAGCAGAGGGGCAGAATCCCCTCCCTCGACCTGCTGGCCACGCTGCTGGGGATGCAGCCCAGGATAGGGTTGGCCTTCTGGGCTGCAAGCGCACACTGTTGGCTCATGTCCAGCTTTTCTTCCACCAGTCATGAGTCAGAAAAGGTCCTCCTGAGATACGGCAGCGTTATCTCTACCAGGGAACTCATTGTCCAAGTTTTAAATCACCCAGAGTGTTAGCACATAATAGTGTCCAGTCTGGGAGCTGGGTATTGGTGAATCCTTTATGCTATATCAGCCTGTTAGGTCTACACTGCGGCATTAATATTAGCCTTATTAAGTTCTAGATAGACGTGGATCTATGCCTACCTGGATTCATAACCAAAATCCACCTAACGGATACGCATCCATTTTCTGCCCCCCTTTCAGAAGTCAGGCATGAAAGCTCCCACAGAGCACAGACATGGTGGTTTCTATTGCCAGAGTTGTATGTGCACAGGGTCATGAGCAGAACCTGGCCCAGCATCACGAGACCATAAAGCCTGACGTGTGCTTTAATTCACGGCTCCTGTCTCATCACACACATGAATGTTGACGCTTGACTTTCTGACAGATGGTGCAAACTCCTTCTCTGATCTTCAGATAATTGCTCTCAGTTACAGCACAGTCACATTCATCTCTCCTACACCCTTCTGGATCTTTTAAATCAAGATGAGATGCCCTCAAGTTGCTGACGCTTTAATCACCACTCCTTGTTTCCGATTTCAAGCAAGCTCTGGGGATTATGTATTGATGCCTGAGTCCACAAACAGCTTTGAAAAGATCTAAGAAGTCTCAGCAAACCTTGTTAGAAGTGATGAGGAGCCTTCTTTCACATGTTTCTGAGCCCATTCCTGAAGCCCCATGTTCACAATATCAGTCCCACTGGACTAATTCTTCCCCAAACCAGAGCAGGGTAGATATGGGATAATCTCATTGATAAGATATACTCCAACTTCAAGAGGACTAAGTTAATATATGAGCCAGTCGTGTCACACCTTTCTGCTGAAACTGATCTTCACACTAGAGAACTCACGACTGCTCACAACTCCTATAGCTCAAGGGGTAGAGGTTCCTGCTTCGATACCTCAGCTCAAACTCTGCTGACTGCACAGACTGGTGGCCACACGTATGAGCTGTGCATGCCCACGCAAACACACAGCGTGTGTCATGTATGCAGCAACAATACAACATTTTTATCAACTCAGGTTTCTTGCGAAGGTTTTTGTAAAGGTAAAAGCGAAGGGAACTAAGCGGAGACAGGCACCTTGCGTGCAAAATGTGAGCAAACCTATCCAACGCACCCTGTCCCTAAGCTATTGAGCAATATTTGATGAGCACGTCAGGTATTTCATACCCTTCATTCCATCAAGCCAGCCCTTGCCTGAAGAGCAAGCTGATGGCTGTCAGTTATAACCAACCTTAGCTGAGGATTGCGTTTCTTTTAGCAGCAACTGTTGCTTTCAGTCACCGAGTATCCCAAGGACAATTGCTATGCTACACCCACGCCAGGCACGTCTGTGGCATCAGAGAACAAATATTTCATTAGAAATTGTCATCATTAGGACTGATCTATTTTTAAAAAATTAGATGACCAAGGAAGGATAGTCCTGCCCTAAGACCATCCCCTGAGTGTGCAGTGCTTCTTAGCACTCTGGAAACTTTTTATGGTGACGTGCAACAAGGTGGAAGTTGCCCTAGCTAAGGTTTTGTTAACAGGCTGTAACTCAGTCCTTGTTCATCAAAAAGTTAATGGAGATACACAGTTACTTAGCAGATACCACTTTTCTTTGTCTGAGCCATGTGATGTTTTGTCACTGGAGTTACAGGTGACATAGAATCACAGAATCATTTGGTTGGAAAAGACCTTTAAGATCAAGTCCAACCATACCTGTCCACTACTAAACCATGTCCCTAAGCACCTCGTCTGCCCGGCTTTTAAATACCTCCAGGGATGGGGACTCCACCACTTCCCTGAGCAGCCTCTTCCAATGCTTGACAACCCTCTCCGTGAAGAATTTTTTCCCAATATCCAATCTAAACCTCCCCTGGCACAACTTGAGGCCATCTCCTCTCGTCCTATCACTTGTTCCTTGGGAGAAGAGACCAACCCCCACCTCACTACACCCCCCTCTCACATAGTTGTAGAGGGTGATAAGGTCTCCCCTCAGCCTCCTCTTCTCCAGGCTGAACAACCCCAGGTCCCTCAGCCGCTCCTCACAAGACTTGTGCTCCAGACCCTTCCCCAGCTTCGTTGCCCTTCTCTGGACATTCACCTAAGCTACACATGGTCATCAAAAAGTTAGGTATCCAGTCTTAGGCAATCATGCCGACTTCCTCTGTACTTGATGTTCAAACAAAGGCAGCTCTGGAAAACTTTTAAAATCCATCTTAGATAGCTCTCATCAGACAGTGTAAATCAGATGGTATAAATTGCCTTTGGGGGATAGCTTTCACTCTCAGTTTGGATAGAGCCTGGTTGGCTCTTTTAGACCAATTTTTCAATGGGTAAAGTCAGGGATTGTGAATTACACTCAAAGTGAAATTGCGTAATGTTGGAGAGACATAACCAAGGAGAGCTGGAGGCGGGATGCAGAGTGAACACCTGAGCAAACACCAGCTGTAAACTGGAAGCAATCCCTCTAGCTCAGTAAACCCTGTAGCAATCCCTCGAGACCAGTGCTGTGCTAGATTAATCAGCTCTGACAAGTTTTTTTTTAATTAGCTGGTGGACAGCATCATAGTAACATGGATGTACTGTTACAGGTGAGAAGCACTCAGTTGTTACTCCTGTTAGATTGCATTGCACTGCAGCGTGTAGACACACCATGAGAAGCTTTCAGCAGAGTTTCAATTTGTAACTTAGGACTGAGTTAAAAATTAGGCTCCAGACATATTCAGAAAACCACTTTTAGAAGAAAGGTTCCCACCAGGCTATGCCAATTGAATCAGTTGAATTTCACAGATATTGAATTTCACAGAGAAATTCTTGTGTCATTTTATACTCTGGCTCCATCCTGGACTGGAACGCATCAGTGACAAGCATTTCTGTTCTGGGCTTGACCCGACAGCCACGTGCTTTAGCACGTGCTTTATGCTGATGGGCATGTGCCATGAGCTAATGGCTTCACTTACAGTAGCGCAGGGAGATGTCTCAGAGATCACAGTGTCCTTCGCGAACAGCAGGAGATGCTTAACTCTCAAAATCAGGAGTTAAGCGTGTCAAAGGAGGACGTGGGGCTTTCACAGTAAGACTTTAGGACCACCTAAAGTCTAGGTCAGGGGGTTCAAAGACGATGTATATGCTGAGGCAATCCCTGAGCTAAAAGAATAAAGGCCAGATGTGGCTCTCAGCCTGATCAACCAGCGGGGTGTTTGAGTCATGACTCCAACCCTAGTAAATCTTGTGCTGACTTGACTACGTAACAGCATCGTTATATTATTTGTCCATATTGTGGATTTGCATAGGGATCACAATAAGGGGCAGAGTCCCTGAAATAGTACTGCGCAATCTTGGCCCAAAAAACTGGCAATCCACAAGGTAAGACAAGTATAATGAACCAAGTCCCGAGTTTCTAATGCAGACTCTGATCCCATACTTGCATCACGAACTTACCTGAGACTTTTAAATCAAAAATAAGAGTGTCATCTCCAATTTTGCATGTGTATGTTCCTTCATCTTCTTTCGTCACAGCTGAAGCCACAAGCTTATGCAGTTTTCCTTTATCTTCCATGGTGAATTTCTTGCTGGCTGTGATTTCTTTGCCATCTTTGTACCACTTAACCATGATGTTGGCCTCTGAGGTCTCAGAAACAAATTCAGCCTTTTTTCCAGAGATGGCCCTGATAACGCCTCCAGTTTTCTCTTTGTTTATGAAGTTTGCAAGTGCTGAAACAAAATATAGACACACAGTGCTGATAAAGAATTGTGTGGACGTCAGTAGAGATATACAAAGCTTACATCTACTTTAGGTATTAATTTATCATAAGACCAAATATGCATGTTTAATTATGGATCTAATTACTAGATTCTAATGCAGAAGCAGCCAAAATCCAGCCTTTATAAACCATATACCTGATTATCACACATCCAAAAACCAGAGCACATACAACACATGAGGCTGAGCCAACCAAAGGAAGTCCTATGCGATAGAGCTTTAAGAAAATATCTGGGAGAGGTGAGGAAAGATACGACACAACCAAATGGGAGGGAAAGCAATGAAGGTTATTCAATCATTGTACTGTAACCACCTGACAAATAAATCGACTCTAAAAGAGGTTAAAATGTAATCTAGATAAATTAAATTATATTAAATTAAAAATCTATACAGATATCACATAGGACTGAAATGAAAATAAATTTCTTCCTGGAAATTAACTGGAGCATAGAAGATAAAGACTAAATCTGGCACCGTATTAACACATAGTGGAATAATTGAGTCACCAATTGCCTCAAAGCAAAGATTCAAAACCCCACCAATATCATAGCTAAAAATACGAGCCTAAACCCACAGTCCCGTTTCATTCTACATAATGGAATTTATTTTCAAACATCTTCTTAACCTATTATTTTAAAACACCACACGCAATCAAGTCACTTTGTTGGGACTCTGCAGTCAAAGCTACCAAAATCAAAGCCTTGATTACGTGTGCATTTTTTCCCTTAATTTCAAGAACATGCTTGCACAATACAAACGAGCAGCTCTCTGCAGAATGCCTAGCAAAAGCCGTTATTAGCTTTCACTGCTGATACTGCGACAAGCAGTTACAGTCCATGGTCTGGACCAGCTAAGTGTGACTCTCTCAGACTTTCGCTCCAAAGGTGTTACTGTCCTGGTGCAACACACGGGGCTTCTCTTTTTAGCTCAAAGACCCTACCCACGAGGATGGATTTTGTATTTAGTTTCCTTGCTTTTAAGTACATTAGGTTTCTCCAAGTCTGTGGTAGGGCTTTTAATTACAGACAAATATTTGGTAGGGAACCAATATTCACCGGCTTGTACAGTGGCAGAGTCTGGAGACCTAAAAATGAAGAGTGAATTGGCTTGCCACAGGTAAGAAAGAAAAAGAAAACCCCAGTCCCAAATCTCCCCCAATCTAAGACTAAGAAATGCCCAACAAGCAAAAAAAACAGGAAAGGGAAGGGAAGAATCTGATGGTGCAGCCAAGGGCCTCTCCAGTTCTGGTTCTGAAGGGACTCTGCTCAATCACCAGCAGGGACAGGAGCTTGCATTTGACCTCTCCAGGTCCCTACCAGCCCTGTTTTCTAGGGTTTACTAAGTCTGCTTGTTAGAAGTAATATCTATGGGTAAAGAAGTCATACCAGAAGCATTTAAACCAGGGAAAACCTCCTTTTTGATTGTTTTTTCTTGGGGCCTCTGTTTCCACTTGTTTCTCTAATGACTCATGACAGCAGAGCTTCCCTTCCGTAGGACAACACCCCAGTCCTTCTCCTCTACCCAACCACCTACAGCCATGAAGCCTGCAGGGGTCGAACACTGCTGAGACCTCTACTCCACCGGCATTGCTGGAACTCAGTCCACAGGTTAAAAGGTTTGGGAGGAAGAAAAGGGAGATGGCTTCATTTGTGCACCTTCCACTTCCTGAGAAAACCAGAGGGAAAAATACAGCCACGGCAGTCTGAAGGAGACGTCTCAGATGTTCCCTTTTGACACAGGAGGTCATGTGTCAGAGGACGCCTGGCACGTGAAGTCTCACAGCAGCGGAGGGACTGCAGTGATAGATGGCAAGTGCATCTTCTAGCGGGGCTCTTTTGGGCAGGAGGCCCAGCAAGCGACACGTCTCTGCCCACGGCTCAGCACAGCGGCCTCTCGGCAGCCACGTGATGCCCATGTGCCAGGCACAGCTGACCTGCACGTCAAATGATTCACCAGCTGGCCGAGTCTGATTTACAGGGGGAACGGACAAAAGGCGGCGATGCTGAAAGGCAAACTACTGGGACAGCATTTGTGAACCTCAGCCTACAAGGATGAGATATATCAAAGCTGATGCTCCAGGAATCGAGCTACAAACAGCAGATGTTTAAGTTACAACTTGTCAACACTGATTTTAAAATAATAGCATTGATTACTCATTTGATAGTCACGTTACAGTGAAAAGCACATGGAAACGTCCATCAGCTAATTCAATTAAATCTATAGGTAGATCTGCCAGTGTGAAAAATGATGCTAAAGAGGCAGAGAGAAAGAGAGAGAGAAGAAAAACAAAGTAGACAGCAAATTCTTCCCTCCATAAAGGTAGTCACATTTTAATTTTTTTTTTTTCAGCTCTCTTCGTGCCTCTTTTGAGTTTGCTCTTTGAGAATAAGCAAGAAAGTAAGTTGTCAAGTGCAAAACACATACATTACTCTGGGGCTTTGTGGTTTCTACAGACCAAGGAGGGCGATAAGCCAGCAGAAGATGATGAAGCACCTCATACATACTCAGTATAGAAACAGCGTGGTCATCGCTGGGAAGAAGGTGAGGGTTGAGTTACGGGACAGAACACAGAAGTCAAATGGTTTTACAAAGCGAACTTGCCAGTTCAAAGCAAAACAGCCACAGAGCTCACCCCAAACAGTGTCTGACAACAGGCTAGGCTGTCTTGGAGTCAGGTTTTATACTCAGAACCTCAGTAGACATCTAGATGATACCCATGAGGATATCATCTGGGGATACACTGGGGTTTTTCAGCCAAAACCTGGTCCTATTCAAGGCAGAAGAAATTCTCCTATGAACTAGTTCATAAAAGCTTGCACAGATGGGAAGACTTGTAAGAGGGATGCTTAGTGCTGTTGGTTTCAGGGTAAAGGTTCAAGACTCCATGTCTTGCTCTGGGAGTGGATGTGCCCACCAGCCAGGTAGCAGGCAATCAGGAGGGAAGGGACTGCCGTGAAAACAAGAACAGCCGAACAACGGGGCAGCCATAGAATCATAGAATGCTTTGGGTTGGAAGGGACCTTTAGAGGTCTAGTCCAACCCCCCTGCAGCGAGCAGGGACATCTTTAACCACATCAGGTTGCTCACAGCCCCGTCCAACCTGACCTGGAATGTTTCCAGGGATGGGGCCTCCACCACCTCTCTGGGCAACCTGTGCCAGTGCTTCACCACCCTCAGCGTAAAAAATTTCTTCCTTCTATCCAGCCTAAAGCTGCCCTCCTTTAGTTTAAAACCATCACCCCTTGTCCTGTCACTACAGGCCTTGCTAAAAAGCCTGTCCCCATCTTTCCTCTAGGCCCCCTTGAAGCACTGCAAGGCCGCACTGAGGTCTCCCCGGGGCCTTCTCTTCTCCAGGCTGAACAGCCCCAACTCTCTCAGCCTGGCCTCGGAGCAGAGGGGCTCCAGCCCTCGGATCGTTTTTGTGGCCCTCTTCTGGACCCGCTCCAACAGCTCCATGTCCTTCTTGTGCTGAGGGCTCCAGAGCTGGACGCAGGGCTCCAGGTGAGGTCTCACCAGAGCCGAGCAGAGGGGCAGAATCCCCTCCCTCGACCTGCTGGCCACGCTGCTGGGGATGCAGCCCAGGACAGGGTTGGCCTTCTGGGCTGTAAGCATACACTGCTGGCTCATGTCCAGCTTTTCATCCATCAGTACCCCCAAGTCCTTCTCCGCAGGGCTGCTCTCAATCCCCTCATCTCCCAGCCTGTATTGATATCGGGGGTTGCCATAAAACAGTACTGGTTCAAATCTAACAAATGAGAAATACTAAAAGAAAACGACATTTTGCTGTTTGTTCTACACAGCCCTCCATCTGAATACCTTGCAAATAGAAATGAGTCAAGCCATCCAATGTGCCCTGGAAGGGTCTGTTCTTATTCAGCAGGGTATTGACAGAAAACAAAAAACAAACAAATAACAAAAAAATCCCACAATGCCAAGAAGATCTTGGTCCATCAGAACTTTAATCAGAGCTGAACTAGCTCCTCAGTGACTTGTCCAATGTCACATAGCAAGTATAGGGCAGACATCGGGGGATCACGAGCATCATGTCCTGCCCCTGTGGCTGAATTTCTTCATCACAAGAGCACCTTTTCACCACCCACCATTCCATCTCATGAAACAAGACGTCAGTTTGAGTGAAAGCACAGCTCTTACCACTGAGACGGTGTTAGATCCCAAGTTTACTCCCAAGTTCTCCTACTCTGGGACTACAGACACTGTCAATGCTAGGTGTTGATAGGGAGTTACCACAACTCTCTGCAGTGCCTCTGGAGCACTCCCTTTCTGTCCCTTGATGACTCTTGGCTTAGGGCAGGAGCAGCCCATTAAATACAAAGCAGCCCAGGCAGTCACGTACCTTTCACTGTAAGCTGATAGAGCATTTTATCCCCTTCACAAATGCACTCGTAAACTCCAGCATCCTCTGCTGCAGTGTTGCGAATTTTCAGGATGTGCCTCTTCCCCACAGTTTGAAGTTCATATTTTTCACTGGCCTTGAGTTCTTTCCCATCCTTCATCCACTTCACAGTAGCCTCAGTGTCCGAAAGCTCAGCCTGAAGTTTGGCTTCCTCCCGCAGCCGAGCAGAGACCTTTTCTATATCTCTGCTCTTGTTGGTAAATCTCACTGCAGCACCTGTCAGGAGCAAAGGCCTTGTTGTTTCAAGTTGTATCGGGTTAACGTGTCCCTGATATGTGTCTGCTGTAAACCGCAAGATCTCTGAAAAAGTATTATCTCCTATTCCTGCCCTCACACTCATGTCAATACCAAGCAATTTTTTCCAGTTCAGGAAACTCAATCTGGTTTTATTGCCAGAGCCACTAAGAAAAAAAATGCACAGCTTTCTACTGATTAATAATATTCTAAACATGCTTCTGCAGAGATCTGCACTCAAAATCAAACACATCCTTCCAGAATGAATTCATTACCTTTTCCATGCAATGTGGGTAGATACAGATCTTATTGTCATTTCATAGAGGAAAGCTGGAGCATCCAACTCTCAATGCTAAATCGAGTTACATGATACTAATTTGTACATCACACACATCTGTGGTAGACTAAAATACCTCCAAGAAAAAAACTTTGTTATTAATTAATGCTCCTTTACTTTTGAAAGGCTCTACTACAGTCAGAAAGACTAGGCAAACCTGGAGCTGAAATTACTGGTCTAAGGTGACTCAGTGGTAGATCTGGTGACAGAATCCACTGATGGATGGTTGTGAACTACAGAAATTCATGAGCTGATGTTAAGCAGTCTAGTTCAGATACCAACCAGCTGGGTAGATCGACCCACTTTGAATCACAGAATCCTAGAATGCTTTGGGTTGGAAGGGACCTTTAGAGGCCATCCAGTCCAACCCCCCTGCACTGAGCAGGGACATCTTTAACCAGATCAGGTTGCTCAGAGCCCCGTCCAACCTCACCTGGAATGTTTCCAGGGATGGGGCCTCCACCACCTCTCTGGGCAACCCCTTCCAGTGCTTCACCACCCTCAGCGTAAAACATTTCTTCCTTCTATCCAGCCTAAATCTCCCCTCCTTTAGTTTAAAACCATCGCCCCTTGTCCTGTCACCACAGGCCTTGCTAAAAAGCCTGTCCCCATCTTTCCTCTAGGCCCCCTTGAAGCACTGCAAGGCCGCACTAAGGTCTCCCCGGGGCCTTCTCTTCTCCAGGCTGAACAGCCCCAACTCTCTCAGCCTGGCCTCGTAGCAGAGGGGCTCCAGCCCTCGGAGCATTTTTGTGGCCTCCTCTGGACCCGCTCCAACAGCTCCATGTCCTTCTTGTGCTGAGGGCTCCAGAGCTGGACGCAGGGATCCAGGTGAGGTCTCACCAGAGCAGAGTAGAGGGTCAAACTCTACTCTGAACTCTTTGCTATCCTGGTGAAGTCATTACCAGGACCCACATTAGTTCATATGATGCAATTCTAGGTACTTCCTACAGACCAGGCATCAGTGAAAGCCTTCAGCCCCAGTTCTAATCATCAGGTCACAGCAACTGCCCCTTGGAAGAAGGACAATGATCAAAGTAAATACCTTTCACTCTCATCTTGGTGCTGGTGTCAACATTATTGGCAACAAATTTCACTTCTGCTCCATCATCATTCTTGGTGACGTTCTTTATGATTAGGGTATGAGTAGTTTGAGTTCTCTTAATGATATAGGTCTCACTTTCGTGTAAGACTTTACCATTAAGGTACCAAGTGCCGGAACATGTCGTCGTAAGGTCAAGAGTAAACAGGGCTTCCCCTCCAGGTACAGCTTCAACGGTTGTCAGGGGGGTTTTCACAGCCGGGACTGGTTCTGGGGGAGAAAAAGAACACATATCTCTGAGATGAAAAGACACAAGACTGCCACGCTGGAGAACAGTTCTTCCTAAGAACAAAGTTTTTGGGGTAAACAAGACATGAAAATAAAATCCTGCAGCCTTATACAATTTGCATGCACTGAAGGCGATGCACCGTTGGTCAACAGGATTTGATTTCTACAGCTGCAGGTAACTGACCTCTGGCATTGTAAGTCCTCTTTCTGCAGGCAAAGAACGGCAGGCATATTTTACTTTTTTTTTTTCCCCTAAGATGTTTAAAGGCGTAACAAGTCTGAAACACCTAGGTTCCCTAGCAAGTGTGATATTTATTTAATAACCAGTATTATTCTTAGATTTCAGAAGGATCCTAAGGAGGCCACCCAGCCTACTAGTCACTTCTAGATATTCTAGGAAAGCACAGGCATGTTCATACAGCTAAGGAAAAGAATGACCCAACAACAAGACACAGCATGATCAAAGTCTGTGCCGATATTGTCCAGTGCGACGAATCAAAGGAAGATGCAATCTCATTGCTCACAGTGATTCTATGGGCACGTTGGCACCCTGGAAATAAAGCAAAATCCCCATATTTCTCCCAGTAGCTCTAGGATTAAAGAGAGACTGACTGGAACCTGGTTTTCATGACAGCATGATCACCACATAAATTTTCTCTAGATGCAAGCTTGATATCTCCTTTATATACTAGAAATTATATCATAAGCCCACCTCAATTTTTCCTTTCATACCAGGTCTAGAAGAAGCATTTAGAGGCTTAAGATCCATTGCAGAGGGCTCTGACTCTCACACAGCCTGATGTGAGATATTGGAATATAAGCATACTCACAGCTCTGCCACATCAACCCAACCACCATCACCTTGGTGGTGGTCAGTGGTTGAAGTGAGGTAGGAGAACTAGCAGTGAAGGGAAAAAGGTTTTGCTGTGTAATTGCTCTATCCTCCTCAAAGTCATGGGGAACATCTTTAGAGCACCCACAGAATCACAGAATCATTTGGTTGGAAAAGACCTTTAAGATCATCGAGTCCAACTGTACCTGTCCACTACTAAACCATGTCCCTAAGCACCTCGTCTGGCCGGCTTTTAAATACCTCCAGGGATGGGGACTCCACCACTGCCCTGGGCAGCCTGTTCCAATGCTTGACGTGGCAGAGCAGCACAGCCTGACCCATTTTATGACAGTTTTGTGCTCACCAAGGTGCATGCTCCCTGGGAACTCCAGGTAGGGGCTCTGTCCGTAGGCGTTGACCGCAGACACTCTGAACTGATAGTCAGCCTCTTCAGACAGGTTGCTCACCGTGAACTCCGGGACAGGGACATGAGACTCATGGCACCTCACCCAGGCAAAGCCAGTTAGTTTCTTGCGTTCCACAACGTAGCCATTGATTGGAATGGGGCGGTCCATCTTCGGAGGGGACCATGCTAGCGTCACTGAGGTTTCTGTTTTATTTTTCACCACAGGGTCAGCTGGGGGTTGGGTGGGAGGTTTTTTGGGAGCTGCACAAGGGAAAAAAAAAAAAGATAACAGAAAAAAAAAAACAGAGCAAGAATTTTATGTCAGAGTGGAAAAGCCACTGCGCCTCACTGAAAAAGCTTACACTGGTCTAAAAGCTACTTTTGCTTAATAAACCTCCATAAAATGTTGATGTGAGATGGAAAAGCAAGAGAATGGATAAAAGATGCTTCGGGGCTGCATTACACAAAGATGTGCAATACTTCTACCTCCACAACTAAATATACGTGATTTCAACACAATGTTACGATTGTCTGCACAGACAAAGAGCCTACAATGAACAATTCAGAGGCTTACATTTGCAGTGCTAGATACAGACCCACACCGCTTCCTACACAGCTCCTGGGCAAAGCACACTAACGCTCAGCTCCTTATTGTCACTCAGAAGATGGGTAAAACCACCCCGAGAGGTTGCTCAAAATTCTGTGCGCCAAATTCCTGTTCCACTTCCCTGGTGTGAATCCAGGCTTAAAAAAATAAAAATAAAGATAACTCAGCGGGATTACTCTGGCGAGGTGGCACAATTTTACCCTGTGTACTAGACATCGTTGCACAGGGGGAGTTGCAGTAATATCGTAAGTCTGCTGGTATTTATCTTCTCTCAGAATTTCCACCCTACACGTCCCTGCAGTCAGGAACGTAGATGTGCCTGAGAGAACCAATGCGTGGCAATGTACACATGTGTACAATGTACGACGTGTGGCATCGAGGAGGAACGCGGCGATATTTTGCGATGCTTTGCAGGCAAGTGTGGCATCCTGCACAGCAATGTAAATCCACTCCATAAAAAGCAGCCTGAGCCAGGAGTCGATGTCCTCCTTTTCTTCTTGAGAGCCTGTTCCAACTGACACCAAAACATTTCAGTCCAGATCCTCAACTGTCTTAAACGCAGACCAGCTAAACGTTGTACAACTGGGACATTTTGGAGACAAAAGACAGACGTGAATAAACAGTGCATGGGTTTTAGAGTTATGGAGATCTCAGATGCTTGTTAGACAGGCTTGGCTGTTCTCTGCAGCTGCTTTCATCTGGGTATCTGTCCTCTGCCCTGCTTCTGAACTTTATGCTACCTCCACTCAGAAGGTATGTTGTAACTTTGTCTCCCAAGAGCGATAGATGTCGTTGGGGATCTCTCTTTTAGTAATTTATGCAGAGCCGGCTTTTGGGGTTGGGGAATTAACCTCAAAAGGAAATGACAAAGAAATGTCCCCACCGTCAGACCCTACGATTGAGGACATATGGCTATTTTACAGTACCTGAGGTCACAAATGTATCCCTGCAGGTATTTGCATAATGTAGATTTACGTTCACCCTCTCATTCCTCTTGAACCCCTTACAGAAGGCTCAAGTCCTATCAGGGTTATTCACTACGTGCTGCCACCGATACGGTCAAGAGGCTAGGAATTACCTGATATTCTCTAGTTACACATCTACTGGCACAGTAAAGGATTAATTTCATTTAATTTTGGCTATCTGAAAGGTGTCTGATTTAAGTCAGTCAACCAGACTCCAACTGTAATCCCACGGAGAACAGCACACTCAGGAGCAACTCATCCCAGCTTAAAGGTGTGGGAGACAGGTGAAATGAATCGCACATTGTAGACACTCAACTATTCATGGCTACAGAGGGAGCCTGTACGATGAACCTACACTAATAAACGAACTCTGGGACAACTGATCATCTCTCTGCCTCAGTTTACCCATCTGTAAAATGGGCATGACAACAATGCAAGATACTGAGCAAATTATATATTAACATTGCTTGCCTGATAAATGTTATTAAAACAGCCAGCACCAATCTTGTCCAGCTAATTGAAAAAGATGTGACCATAGTACACAGGATTCTTCAAGCAGCTAATCAGATATGCATGAGGTGTAAAAATAGGAAATCTCAATGCGATACACTTTTCCTTCATTACAGAAATAGACACATAAGTGTTTTGGGGTGCACAGTTACCAGCCTGTCAGTCACTGCTGGTCGGAGCTGGATGCCAAAGGTCCCATTAGTGTAGCATTAAGCTGAACATCAGACCCTGGAATCAGATCTCTTGACCTTACCATCAGAAACTGTAATGTAGTATTTTGTTCGGAGATACCTGTTTGTGGGAAGGCAGCTTCTTACCTTTTTCTATTCCATGAATCAACCCTTGCTTCATAATTTAAACAGCAGAGTCCGAAATCAAACAGAACTTTGCTGTTGCCATTGAATAGGTGCTTGGTTGAACGTTAAAGATTTCCAAATACCTTAGAAACTGTCACAACGCTAAGCGCGACACTTTCCTCATTTTTTCCTCGTTCTAGCTCAATAGCATCAGAATGCCCCAACCAAGTTCAGGTAACACAGCAGTTATAAACCTTTATTAAAAGATTTCTTTTTACCACTCAGCAATTGCAATTTGGAGGTGGTGGTAGGAGAAAAGAAGTATTATTCTCCCCAACTGGTGACTAGAGTTGGTGACTTGTTCACATGCAAATTGGAACTGCAGCAGAGCCAGAAACCACATGTAGTTCTCTGCCTTAAATGAAGCAGCTTTGGCCTAGAAAATGCAATGCCATCAAAATAAAGCTTCATAAAATTAGGCAACTTCACCAAAATTTCGCTTTGGGTCCCATCTCATCTACACTGCACCTGCTGCTACTGCTCTGTCAGTGGACACCCTTGCTCAGATCAGATGTACCAGCTGAAGGAATTCTCCAGCCTCCATATTATATCAGTCTCTCCAAGTCAAGCTAATGAAGACAAAGGTCCCTTCTTTCAGCATAGCTACCATCAGTTCACAGGGTCTTCCCAGCTTCGTCATGTCAAGGAGAGGATGAGAGAGGACACGGCTTTGCTGGTCTCCAAAAGGAAGGAAACTATACTTTCAGGAGGAAGAATTTCCCCTTTTTCTTGAAGGTTTGTTTAAGATGTATTTTACTTTAATGCTAACAGCTGAAGAAGCTAAAATCAAAGTAAGATGCTTCCAGTTTGATGAACGCTTGACTGCCCCCGAAATGCTTCATGTGCGTGTGCGTGGATGTTCCTTCACAGATGTTTTTGCTTGCTAGAATGGAAATACTCTGCCAACGATGTTCAGGGCACCTATCTACTTCCCTACCATACCCACAAGCTACCCTCATGTCTCTGTAGACTCAAGACCTAGGGAAGGAATTGAATGCACGTTGACTCTCCCCTCCAAATCCTCAGCAAAGAGAGGGAGAGATAAGTGGCCCCTATGTGCTAGAAGTAGTATTATCCCCACAGCAGAACTGATAAATGCCCCTCAAAGAAAGTAATAGTTTTGGAAAATGGAGGTCGGTGTGTAGGCGGAGCACCGCAGCGCTCTGTGTACAATGAAGTAAGGCGACTGCAAGGTATGCAAATTATACCATGTTTTTTAAGCACCTCCTGATGGGGAGAACACCTATGTCCCTTACCCCGTGTTTCATTCAGTTATCAGTTTACATTCACTCCAGGATGAAATGAGAATGGTACGGAGAAGACAGACATTTGTGCCCTGCTCTTTCCCCAGGACGACTCTTCTCTCCCTGTTTTGATCTCTCCATAACATCTCATAACGCTAGCATTCAGGCTGTCGGCCTTTTGTGGAAGACATCGAACATTCTGCTGTCTTTGGATGACAAACTTACCATGGCAGTACCTAAACCAACAGTACTAACATGGGAGTACCTGCTTGCTAGGGAAGACCCAACATCAACACCAAATAAAAGCGAAGCTTACTGGTCACAGTGAACTGGGTAGAAGTCCTGCTTTCATCAGCCAGGAAGGCAATCTCACCAGCATCTTCCATCTTACACTCTCGGATGATCATGGTATGTTGCTTGCCGGAGCATGTGATGGAGATTCGATCACTGGGTTTAACTACTTCTTTATTTTTCAGCCATCGGATGTTCTGGCATTCGTTGTCCAGCTCCACACAGAAGATGGCTGTATCGTTTGTGAAGACCGCAGTCTTACGTGGAAGTTTTTTGATGATGTTCCCTTTAAATAAGAAATTAATCGTGATCAGCAAACAGCAGATATTACAGTCTCTGGCAACACCAGACCAATGAGACCACAACAGGACTAGCCAACAGCTCTCACCTAATCAAAACATTGTAGACACTATGCAGACATCCCTAAATGAATTCCTAGGCTCTGAGTTATACAGAACAGATAATCCCAAGGACTTCTTTTGGCCTTCAAAGAGAGAAAAGCAATCTTGCTTGACTACGGTCGCTCATGTTTCTAGCCTAACATGCGGAGTCTGCTGTTGGGTAAACACAAGGTACGTGGCCTTGCCAAGAACAGATTTGACAGCGATACGGCTTTCGTTGCCCTCATATGCCGGGAATGCAAATTAAAATTTTGCTAAAATAGGTCAGTCTTACACCAGACAGGTCTCTTGTCTGTCTTTGGGATTTTGCCTCCATCAAAGTTACCAGTAAGTTGCAGAACCAAGACAGCAAACACACCAGTCACCTGAATTAATAGAAAATACACCGAAAACCAGAAATTCACATGGAATGAACTTCACTTATTTGTGTCTTTCGCAAGTGATTGTGGTGATTATCCCTTATAAGAATAACCTCAAAGTTACAAGATGTGACTATTCACAGGAAAGCTTGGACAAAGCATCAGGGAACCGCCCCTATTGATAGCTGGTGACTGGCTCCAGCCTGGAACAGTCTCTGTGAGTCAAAAGCACCCATGCAAAGCACCTAGAGCTATTTAATGAGAAGCAACGCTGAACTCCTTCATGAAGTAACAGGTCAGGCATGTTTCATCAGCAGGATTCAAGACCCTGATTTTCTGCTCATCCTCTCTGAAGCTTGGACACGTCTGCTCCTTGCTTCCCTCAGCAGCATCCCCGTCCCTGCAGCTCTTTGCATCCTGCCAAGCTCTCACATTTGCCCAACCTCACCCTGCTCTCTCAAATCTTCTCCCCCGCGGGGCAGGCACAGGGCTCCCCCAGGAAGGCTCTGCCTCCTTTCCCTCCCGAGAGCTCCACCTGGCCCAGTCACTCTCTTTTTTAATGGAACATGCCATAGTACCATAGCACAAACAAGTAAAACAAATACCAGCTGTCCTACCGGGGCCAAACACATTTGCAGTGTTTGGCTGGTCTAACCCTAACAGAAATGTAACAAGATGTCCTTCTGAACTCTCCTATGTCTCCGGACTAAATTTCCCCTTCTGTCTCCACCCATGTGCACTCTCATCTCTTTGCTAATGGTACAAAAAGAAATTTGCACAAGGGTGAACGGCACCCAGCTGTCTTGCACCAATTTACGTAGTGGAGAACTTTTTCTGGTTTCAGTGGGCTTCAAATGAGACAAGTGCAATCCTGTTACTATTACACGTCTTCACACTACAGGAGATGTCAATTATACCAGCATAAGCATCATCAAAATAAAAATTAGAGGTCCTGGAGTTGCATGAGTCGGTTCTTATTCATACAGCAAATCACCAGGTTCAGAACCGATGGTCCCTTCTGCAGACATACCTGTGTCTGATGTGTCTACTGGCTGTGAGACACTTGCACCATACCAGGTTCTACACCTACTTGCACTTCAGTCCTAAACCACCAGACTCAGGAGTCTTGGACATGGATCTGTATGCACATTTTGTCACTTTCTCATCAGCTTTCCAAACTCCAGAGAACAGGTCCAGAGGTCAGAGATCCGGAGCATAGATCTGGTTTCCAACCTGAAACCATACTGGTGCTGCCTGCACCACACATCGGACCATAAACCACAACTGGTAAGCCAGCTTCCCAGTGTGGTCAGCACCGCTCTTGGACAAGATCCACCATTGTGTTCGCTGGACACCAGACAAGATGCGTGCGAGACGGTGCCAGTGGACACGTCCCATGTTTGGGATCATGTTAAGGAAAGTCTACAGTGCTAGACTACAGCTCAAGGACTTTGCCTTCTAGGAAGCCTCTTTAAGCATAGGTCCCCACAAGGTGACATGTCTTGTGCAGCAACACAATCTGTCCCCACTCTCTGACCCTGTGTCCCAGATGCACCCTGGCAGGAGACCCAGGGACCCACTGCCTGACCACATGTGGCTCTCCTCTCACTCCATAAGGGAGTCTGCCGTTCTTCACTGCACACGTGCATGGGGTAAATACCGTTCACAAGGTCAAGTCTGGAGTCTCATGCGTGAATCTCACGCTTGGTAGGCAAGACTTGGCCGATCCGAAATAGCAAGAGCCTTTATTACCTTGGACAGACAACTCCGCGATGGTCCTGCTCCCTTCTTTCATCTCACAGATATAGACAGCATCATCATCTGCAGTGACGTTCTGGACAGTGAGTCGGCGATACGTGCCCTCTTCTTCGATGTTGTATTTCTTGCTCTGCCGGAGTTTGGTTTCCTCCTTGAACCAAGCTGTCTCTGTACTAGGAACAGGCACTTCACATTGGAAGGTGGCAGATTCCTTCTCCCTCACTTCAAGATCCTTCAGTTTTTCCTTGAAGGGTATTGAGGGTTCTTAAGAGGATAAAAACAGAAAGGAGAAACAAGAGTTCATGATAGTCTGCGGTAAGAGGTGTGCAAATAAGTCAATAGAAAAAAAAATAAACAAAACCACTCCTTATTAATAATATTGATAAGTGAGTGGTTTGAGCTGCCATCCAAACCCATAATCAAGCCCAACTACAGTAGGTGTTCTGCTCTCACATAAAAAAAAAAAATCTTAGGTCCCAGGAGAAGTATTTTAAGGACTTACCTAAAAATGAAGCAGTATCAGCCTGAACGGCAGTACCTTCCCCACAACACCACTCAGAGGAGTTTGCTCTAATCCAAATCAAGGTGAACAAGTCGGTGAAGCATCACATTATTAAATTCTGCTCTTGTGGCCTGCTTGTCCTCTAGCGTGGACATCTCTGCATTGCGCCTTGTCACGTAGTGATGCCAACAAGGTGAAGGGCAGGGCTCACCCAGCCTGACTCTACACATGGCAACAGCCACTTCACATCAGAGTAAAAAGCCCTTAAAAGTAATTGTGCTACAGGTGGGGAAATAGCAAACAAGCTGGTCATAGGGAGAGGGCACAGGGCAGCAATTCTGGGTGAGTGTGAGCAGCTGAGCTGGTCAGCTAGTGCAAGAACCAATGTTTTAGGGGTCTTGCAGCAGAAGTGACCTCAGTTGGAGCGATCTGAAAGGGCACAGAAAGATGAGAGGTGGCTGTGCACAGGACACGGGGAAAGCACAGAAGTAACCGATGGAGGAGTTTTCTGTTCTCCCCACCAGCACCAAAGGCTCTGTATCAGCTTTTGTCAACGACAATAAAAGAACTAGAGAAAGAGACCCAGTCTCCCAACTGCCTCTGCTTTCCTCCAGCAGCAGTGAGAAAAACTGGGAGAAACGAGCGTGTAGATCAAACATGCAAAACAGCTGCATGGCAGTGAGGGAAGACATTTTACAGACAGGACAATGTTTAATTCCAGTGACAGCTGCACCGTGAAATCATCCTGATACCCCAGCACTAAGCTGGAGAAAGGGGAGTTGGACTGAAGAGGACAGCCGGTGGTCACAGCCACGGGACTGGTGCCACAGTCATGTCACAGACTTGGATTAGCCAGTGCTGATGCATCACCACTCATGCTTCGTGAGAGATCATGTCTTGACATGCACCTTCATCTTCTAACAACTACTTCACCAGCTCCCAGCCTTTTTCTGTGACTCCATTCTCCCTCTCCCTGACCACACACACACTCCCAGGCTGATGATTTCATGTGGTCACTAGCAATCAGTAACGACAAGTGTTAGTCTAAAAGTCAAACGAGAACAGACTTGTCTTAGATTTGTAAGCCCATGCCCACGGTGGCACATCCCACTCAGAGCCTCCATGGTCTAGAGGCTGGAGAAACAAAAATCGAGGCCCTCAAACACCCCACATCCAAACTTTGACGTCCAGGAGCCTCCATTTTGTAAAATTCAGATTTGGTAGCTCAGCGTGTAACTGAGTGTTACCTGCCCCCTCCTGCCCCACCACTAGGACAGGAGCTGCTACAGGAGCAGTGCTGTCTTTCATCTGGTTTGCTCTTTTCTGAACTCAAGCCCTAGAAACTCATGCGCTCACTTTTGCGGGTCTTTTATTCAACCCCTGGCACAGCCACGATTGCAGCTGTCACATAAACGCCTCCAATCGTTTCTGGCTGAGCACAGCCTGGATAGAGATACCAGGCTCTAAGGGCTTGACGGAACACCTGGAAGGAGCAATGCTATCTTCTACCTTGGTTGTTATCCTGAGATTAAAACCTTACTGGGAACCCATACAAGACCTTTAGGAACAGGAAGGTGACTCCAGTTCACCATGTCAACTTGGTTATGTTCTTGAAAAATGCTTTGCCTTCATGCACCTCAATTCAAGGCAAGTCAAAGTCTTGCCTTGGAAAGCCTTCAGCTACGGTTACACAGACCTGCTCTGTGTGCACTCCACATGTTAATTATCCTTTTTTCTTTAACCAACAGGCAACTCCGACTCCTGCCCTGCAATCCCATATATCACCTCTGGAAGCACCCCACGTAGTCAGGGGGAATGAAGCAGTTGTGATTCTCACGCCATGGGAACAAGCAAGAGGATGAGACCAAGAAAGCATTGATCAGAAGGATGCCAGCCTCCAGGAGCTGGATGCAGCGTTGCTGTGTGAGATAGGAGGGAATCTGGAGCGGACACTGAGAACACACGGACATGCCCAAGGGCCAAAAAGAAATACGAGATGAACCTGAGAAGCACACAAGTGTATTCCCATACTTGGAGCAACTGGCCATATCGTTAACCCCTCTCCCTTTACAGTCACTGAGCAGTATCTAAGGTCTAAAAAACCAAAGCTCCTCTAGGAAAAAGCTCTTAAATGTACAAACACAGAATAGACTAGACTAGAATAAATGAGACCAGACTAGACTAGAATATTTCAGTTGGAAGGGACCTACAATGATCATCTAGTCCAACTGCCTGACCAGTTCAGGGATGACCCAAAGCTAAAGCATGTTATTGAGGGCACTGTCCAAATGCCTCTTAAACACTGGCAGGCTTTGAGCATCGACCACCTCTCTTGGAATCCTGTTCCAGAAGAGTTGGTTGATTCTTTTGTATGTGTTGCAGTAATGGCACAGCTTTTCCAGCCGGGGAAAGTAGGTGCTATGCTATCTTTGGCAGCTTGGGGTCACAGATATCCTCTGAAAACAACTTTGTTTTCATCCTACTGACATATGCACACATCTTATCTCACTCTGAACGGGGCTTCAGCTAGACAGCAGCTGATAAACTGAATCGAAGCCTGGGATTCACCCAGCTCACTGCTTTTTCTGCTTTGGAGATGTGAGAGAGGCTCCAAAACCCAGGAGCCTCCTCTTCCTGAATATATCTTCATCCTCTTTATATCATCTTGCACGTACCTGGTCAGACAGAGGGGGTTCATTTTGGTCAGGGGACTACAGAAGGACCACAGGGCTGTTCAGAGTAGGCATTCGTCTGGCCCATAACCAAACAATTCACCTGGTCCATAACCAGGCCCCTGCCCAGGTCAGAGAGATGCTCAGAGAGGTGGCCAGGGGGGAACAGTGTCTCCAGCTGATCAACAGGCAACCCAGATCTCAAGGAAAGATCTGTGAAAGGCAGGTGGCTCATCTTTCTTGTTAATAGACTAATCAACACAGCCCGACTATATAACCACGTAATACTTACATGAAGAAGACTTGTTCTAAGGATGGAAGCACTAGACTTTACACCAGCCTTTCGGTATATTTTAAGAAGCTAAATGTGAAAACAAATAAATACACTTATTCTCTCGCTGGCCAGCATGGCGAGTTGAGCAGAGATCTCCGTTACTCTCTTTCACCCCACGTTGGTCTGACAGACCCCAGTCTGTCAGATTTTGACATTTACATTGTCAATTCTCTAACGTAGGGATCCTCTCTTACCTATTTGTACAGCACCCAGCACAATTCAGAAATATTCTGTGCTGTAACTACTATAGGCACGTCAGGAAGAGCTGCTGCAGATAACAATGTTATATTTGACCTGATAAAATCCATAAATATTGACTGCTCATTTCTAAATGACTACTTGTCATGTATCACCCTTTCACAAGCTAATTCTCAACATAAGCTCGCGTTAAGTATGA
This sequence comes from Balaeniceps rex, assembly GCA_013401315.1. NCBI lineage: Eukaryota > Metazoa > Chordata > Aves > Pelecaniformes > Balaenicipitidae > Balaeniceps > Balaeniceps rex. The sequence continues at coordinate 25,016 of VYZW01009489.1, read as the reverse complement.
CTCTAATATGGAAGATAAAGCCATTTGGCTATCAACCGTTTTCCTTATTATCCAAAATGTTCATAATACCTGAAAACGTCCTTGTAAGATAAGCAAAAAGTGTGTTCAGCCGAGGTTACAAGTGACATAATTCTCCCAGGGACCCTCTGTTTCAGATAAGAGGTGCCACTAATGCCCATCTCTAGTTCCTGTAAATATCAGAGCTGCTTAGAAATTATTTAACATTAAGCAAGAAAGGTGATTTCTGATCTCTCTCTCCATTCCACAGCAAAATACTGATTTTTGCTCAAAACAATTATTCAAATCTCCTTTGAGAAAATCTAGGTGGTTTGTTTCAGAATGACTGGAGTGGAAGCGTTCAGGAGCGTTGAAGAAAACAAAATCTTTTTTTCACTTCAGTTTGGCATTCGCCTGTGACCAGGCGATCTGCCACGGTGTTTTTGGGAGCCATGGTTTGATGGTTTGCTGACCGCATCCTTTCCTAAGGTTGCTCTCCCAGCTGGGCTGTGTCTCCCACAATACAAAGCACTTTCAGCTCTGCTCAAGTCACCTGAGCTCCATGTGGGTCCCAGGCTCCATGGAAAAGACAATTTAGACTCAGCTGAGACAGACTGTACATCTTGCAAGCTGGAAGAGCAGTTCAAGCGGATGCCATTTCACATAGAATCCAACGAAAAGTACAAAACAGTGTTTTTCTGAACACTCCAAATCAACCATGATCTAGAAACATTTACTTCCGTGGGAGCTCAGCGGTGTGAATTTGAACAGCAATTCTGCTTTCTCCTTGTAGCATCTGGACTCCCAGGTCATGGCTCATCTTCAGCGCCCTGAGAGGTCATTTAAATTCATCTCTAGTATCAGTATGACTTTTTTTTAAATTTTTTTTTACTGTACAGTTTTTTCTATTCATCTGTTTTTAGCCAAAGCAGAAATACTCATTAAGGCACATAACGTAGGCAATAACATTTCTAAAGAAGGATAAACAAGAGACAAAATAAGAGCGCTACAAAAGCCTGCCTACTGGGAAAAATGTGAGATAGAAACAGCAAAGCAAAACCCCAGGAGAGCTTGGAACAAGGGCAGCTCATGGAGTTAGCAGGAAACTGCAAGAGCTTAGACCAGCTATGAATTTGGCTGCCTGTCTTGAGAACATATTTCTCCAGGGTGTCATAGGCTTTTTTGTTTGGTCCACACCAACCAAACTAGCAACGAGATGATGTTATTTTTTAAAAGCAGGTCCTGCTAACACATATTTTGCTAAGAATAGGTGCAGCCTGCAAAGAAGCCAATGTTTCCTTAACCTTCTCAGGGCGTATCTCTCTGCTTGACCTGGTGTTCTCACTTGCCTACATTTCCTCTTGCCTATTCCTGGCCTTCTCATGGGTTCTCCATTTATTATTCCAGAGGCAAGTTTTCCCTCTGCCTAACAAAAATAACCCAGTGAGACTAAGAACATGGAGAATCCTTCCAAAGGGAGCTATCTAAATGTGCATGGACAAGCTTCCACCATCTTGCGCCTCTGGTCTTCTTCCTAGTTACTGTGCTTTCCAAGTTTCCTTTCTACCTCCAAATTTCTCAAGCTGCAATTCTCTTTCAGATCTCAAATGTGACTACCGTGATAGCAGTCATCCAAAAATCACTTCAGGTCAGAGGGGAATAAAGTGGCCTCAGCATCAGTCTGTTTTTCCAGTCTCTATCCTATTTGGCTTGCAACCTTTAACCTTTCCATACAGTATCTGATTACTGTATTCAGGGACTCAGATGAACATTGCTTGGCCCAGGCCCAGGGACGGAGACCCGTACGCTGTCCTCGCTAACTTTACACATGGCCTAGGCACATCTCCAAAGCCTTCAGGAAATTCAAGTCGTTTGTTCGTGTTCCTCCCATCCTCTCTGCTCTTTGGTTTGTCAAAGAGGTTTACTCTTGGGAAGCATTTCTGAACTTCTTTTACAGCTCACGTTTCAGCATACGGCTTGCGATTTTACCCCTGCTCTACACACATTTCTGAATCAGAGTAATCAACTCTTGGTTTTCCTTAATTGTGAGAGTGACCCTCTGCTCTGTAGCCTCTCCTTTGAGGTTTACATCTGATTGACTACATCTCATTTCGGAACAGCTCAAAAATCTCTTTTTCAGCTCAATGATCTTTAAGGCATGGGCTCAGCAAAGTGCTTACAAATGAGTTGGGTCCCTAGGTCTACGATCTGGATTGACAGAATAGAGGAGGCTTTCTAGAGGAGGTTTGACCTGTGCCCAGTCCTACGCCCTGAGAGACTGCTAAGAGCCACCTTCTGCCCCTCTGCTCTGCTCTGGGGAGACCTCACCTGGAGCCCTGCGTCCAGCTCTGGAGCCCTCAGCACAAGAAGGACATGGAGCTGTTGGAGCAGGTCCAGAGGAGGCCACAAAAATGCTCCGAGGGCTGGAGCCCCTCTGCTACGAGGCCAGGCTGAGAGAGTTGGGGCTGTTCAGCCTGGAGAAGAGAAGGCTGCGGGGAGACCTTAGTGCGGCCTTGCAGTGCTTCAAGGGGGCCTAGAGGAAAGATGGGGACAGGCTTTTTAGCAAGGCCTGTGGTGACAGGACAAGGGGTGATGGGTTTAAACTAAAGGAGGGCAGATTTAGGCTGGATAGAAGGAAGAAATTTTTTACAGTGAGGGTGGTGAAGCACTGGAAGGGGTTGCCCAGAGAGGTGGTGGAGGCCCCATCCCTGGAAACATTCCAGGTGAGGTTGGACGGGGCTCTGAGCAACCTGATGTGGTTAAAGATGTCCCTGCTCACTGCAGGGGGGTTGGGCTGGATGGCCTCTAAAGGTCCCTTCCAACCCAAAGCATTCTAGGATTCTATGACCTTACAGACAGGATTCTGGGCTATGTAGTCTTTTTTTATTATTACCTTTAAAAGGTAATAATAAAAGACCCATAAATATTCTCACTCACATTCCCATGTTGAAATTCTGCAAACCAAAATGCCAGAGCATATTTAAACCCATGAAGCTTGTCTTTCCTGGTACACGTCTATGGACACGCGCTGTGGCTGCTGTGCCACGAGCTCTGTAAATACGCTGTTACCTGCAGAAAGACCAATGCAGCAGCATGGTGCTTACCAGGGGTGGCTGCTTGCAGAATTTAGCCTCTTCTGCACGACCGACCAAAGAGAAGGTTGTGCGGCAAGGTGACCTGCCTCCCTAAACCCAACGGCAGACAAGCCAATGGCATCGCCAATGGCATAAACAACGGAATTAAAAGCTGTCTTCACCGCTACATCATTCTGAGCCACCTTTGGAGGGCTGAGAAGGCCTTCTGGTGACATAAAGGAGAGTCATTATTCGGGGCCTAATTATAACCAACACACGTAGATTTTCCATGGCAGCCTTGGCCTAGTCAGAAAGCCCAACATGGCATAGCAGAACAAAGAAACAGACCATAAACATTTCCACTTAAGCCCTCTGACTCACAGGCGTCTCTTGACAGTGGACATTGATTAATAACCTTTTCCCATGGTGCTTGCTCCCAGACCTGCTGCTTCGCATGCTTTTCCCTGTCTCCTTTGGAACAGGTTGCACCCATTGGGAGTAATCAAATAAGCATGGGCAGAGAGGAGGGCATTTGTCTTTGCAAGACGGGTGTTGGGCAAGTAACGGAGCTTAAGCCATCCTCAAGGTGAACACCCATCCAAGGGCCAGGCTTGGTCTTCAGCTCCAAGTCCCAACTCATGAGGTAATCACAGCTTTATGGAAGAGGACAAATGCCCTTCCCAACACCACTCAGCACCTCCAAGGGATGGCAATGAGTGGGACAAGTGCCAGCGAGCTCCACAGATCAGGTGTCACTGAGGGACACGGGGACCGAGTCACTGACGGGAAAGACGGTGAGTGTGAAAGGAGAGGTCCAGAAAAGGGAAACCAGAAAACCAGATAAAAGCTGAGAGCTTTAAAGATGGGTATGAAACCTTCCTACTAATCTGGATTTCTAATTTATTTTGCTGCCAGTCAAAGCCATCTATTTTGCCACCCAGGTGGCAAAACCTTTTACATCTGAGAGTTATTTTACAGGTGCTGCCTGGGTTGCAAACTGCCTGCTGTAACCTTGCCCAATGGGAGAGCAGCTTGAAAATTTAGAGCTTCCTTTGTGAAAATATGAATGTTTCACATTCTTGTCGCCATTCTGAAGAACTTGGTCTGACCTCCACCACCACTGAGGTACCCTCTGAAGACATGCTCTTCACCACTGGCCACAGCAAACAGAGGCATCCTGGACCCAGTAAAGTTCTGGGAGCATACGAGGACTACAGGCTATCCAGCAACACGTGCTGGGAAAAGGCTGAAGAGGCCTGGCAAGAACAAGGCTGCTGGTGGGTCACTGTACAGGAAAACTGAGATGGACTGTAATTAGAGTTGGAGTAGGTCCCCCAAGGGATCCAAGGCAGCCTGACACACTCGGCTTGCAAGGAGGGGTTTCCTCTAATTCTGCTTAAACGGCACGTGTGTGCCAGTTTGACTAAACCCCGCGGTGAATATAAAGGAGGGTAAGATGGGGCTTTAGCAGTCCCTGATCCAGAGGGTGGTAACGGATCTCTTAGTTTACTATAAAACCAGGATGGATGGGAGCTTTAGAGATCTGTTTCATCCCAGGTGCCCCACAACCAGCCAGTTCTACATCATCCACCCCTGACTGATCCCTTCCTAAACCCCCCCCAGTGATGAGAGTCTCTCCCCAGGTCATCTATTCCAGTGCTTAACCCCCTTTACAAAAAAGCTGGAGGGCTTTTATTCATGTCTAACCCACACTCCTTTGCAGCAGTTTGGTGGCAGAAGTTTTGTTCACGCTCCCACCCTGACTCAGAAGTGCATTGCCTGTCTCCTTGCAGACCTGCCCACCCCAGTGAGAAACACAAGCACCCACCTTTGACGGTGACAAGCACGGAGCTGTACGTCTGGCCTGCCAGGTTGGAGGCTGTGCAAGTGTACAGCCCGTTGTCTATCTGCTTGCAGAAGAGGATCTTCAGCACAAAGTTCTCTTGGTCATCCTCATAGATGACATGCCGCCGCCCTTCCAAAATGACCTCGTTGTCCTTCTTCCACACAATCTCTGGCTTGGGCTCGCCCGTCACGTAGCAGCTCAGCTTGGCGTGCTTCCCCTCCGTCACGCTGCACGTGCGTGTCAATGCCCCAAAAGTCGCGTTGCGGGCCCCTTTGGTGGTAAGTCCAGCAGCTCTCTCGTAATCCCGGGAGAGGCTGTAGCTGATGCCAGACAACCCTTCTGCAGCGGAGTAAGACTGGGCAGATGTTGAATCAAGAGCTCCGTGGGAGATGTCCACCTTCCTGATCTCCTCCCGCCTCTTTTGCAAGTGTGACAACAAGGATGCCGTCTTGCCGCAGCTGGTATCGAAGCGGCTGCTGCTGCCTGGGTTGGAAGAGCCCTGCGTTTCCACCACCAGTGCAGCCGAAGCGCTGGCAGAGCCGATGGGATTCTCTGCCCGGCAGGTGTAGGTGCCGCTGTCCCCCAGCCGGGCACACTGGATGGTGAGAGCATTTGACTCCCCGGCAGACTCGATCTGGAAGCGGCCGGCATCAGCCCGGTTCCGCAGGTGTCTCCCATCCTTCTCCCAGTTCACCGAGAGGGGAGGACTGCCCTGGACTTTGCATTTGAACATGGCATCTTCTCCCAACGTTACTTTGATGGAGGAGGGTTTCTGGATGAAGTATGGGGCTGACTCCGTTACTGTGGTCTCCTCTCCAACTTTGATGCTGACAGCTGCAAATGCTTCCCCGATGGTGTTCTTGGCCCGGCAGATGTATTGGCCACTGTCCTCCAGGCTCAGATCGTAGATTGTTAGCCTATAGAGATCCCCATCTTCTGTGGTTTTAAACCTTCCTCCAGACTGGACTGGAAGTTTATCCTTTTCCCAGCTCACAACTGGGATGGGGTTTCCAATGATCTGGCAGCTCAAGGTGGCATCTTTCCCCACAGACACCATGAACGCCTTAGGCCGGGTCAAGAACCGGGGGACTCCACTGAAGGAGCTGTAATCCATCTTGGTTTCCTAAAGGGTGAGAAAAAAAAAAAAATGTCAAGAGAGAGCAGATTAGATGGTGCAGGCAAAGAATTGCTGCACTTCCATGGTATCAGGACATTCGTCATCTAGAACAGTCTAGTTGGGGCACATTTTCATTGTCCTTCTCATTACAGGTGAGAAGGTCTTGGAATATTTTAGGTTTTGCAGATTTCTTAGATTTGAGCTCAATAAACTGCTGATGGAGAAGGTGGCTCACTTCCCCACAGTTTGGCACTAGGGAAGTGACCTGCACTAATGCTGTATAACGTATGGGCTAGTTCTGTAGCCATAAAGAAACAAATTCTGAGATGTGTCTATCCATCAAGATACCTCCTCCATCATGCTCATCGCCTCTTCTTTTTCATCTCTCTCTATCTCTATCCTTCCTCTGTACTGGGCACTGGTGAGGCTGCACCTTGAGTGCTGTGTTCAGTTTTGGGCCCCTCACTCCAAGAAGGACATTGAGGTGCTGGAGCGTGTCCAGAGAAGGGCAACGAAGCTGGGGAAGGGTCTGGAGCACAAGTCTTGTGAGGAGCGGCTGAGGGACCTGGGGTTGTTTAGCCTGGAGAAGAGGAGGCTGAGGGGAGACCTTATCGCCCTCTACAACTGCCTGAGAGGAGGGTGTAGTGAGGTGGGGGTCGGTCTCTTCTCCCAAGGAACAAGTGATAGGACGAGAGGCAATGGCCTCAAGTTGCACCAGGGGAGGTTTAGATTGGATATTAGGAAAAACTTCTTCATGGAGAGGGTTGTCAAGTATTGGAACAGGCTGCCCAGGGAAGTGGTGGAGTCCCCATCCCTGGAGGTATTTAAAAGCCGGGTAGATGAGGTGCTGAGGGACATGGTTTAGTAGTGGACAGGTACGGTTGCACTCGATGATCTTAAAGGTCTTTTCCAACCCAATGATTCTATGATCTCACTGCCCTTGCTCTTTTCAATTTTTCTCTTTCTCCTTGCCTTTGGGGGTTTTTTGGCCTCTTTTTTTGCCCCCCCTTCTTTTTTTTTTTAATTCTGCTTCTACAACATGCTCCATCTCTCCTCTTGCCCTCTCTGGTCATTACCCATCCCTGTGTCTTGTTCTCTGAATCACGTTCACACAGACCTCACGGTAAACCCCTCTCCTGTAGGGGCCAGCCTTTAGGAGGACACCCAGATATGCCTGTCATATTGATGACGATATTTCCCTTTATCCCAGTTTCTATTCAACACAACCACTGAGATACAACTCCTTTGACGGCGCTGGTAGCCAATGAGTATCTATGGCTTATGTACAGCCTCATCCAGATGGTGCAGGACCAGACCCAGCTGCAGTGAGGATGGCTGTTCGTGCACATCTATGGCTGGATGCACACACACGGGAGTGCAAAGCTGTGTGATGGAACCGCCACGGGGAATGCACGCAGCAATCCAAACGGTGCCAGCCTTCTCCAAAAAAGCCCCGCACGGCTTAGGGCTTCCAAGAAAGATGTCTCATCGCCCGCGTATTCTCAGCTGCTCTCAGAGGGAGCTGTGCACGAGCCTGCAGCTGTTTGATGGTACGGACCAGCCAAGGGGACAAGGCTTAAGCAGTGTTCAAGACGAAAGCTCATGGCAATTCTGGTGCCACTGTGTCCTGAGAAAGTCAAAAGCAATCGGGGGAACTAATCTTTACAGCCACGTTCGCTCACACACGGAGTCTACCCATCCCTGTGCAGCTGGAGAGCAATACAACAGAGATCATCGCCTTCAGGTTCCCCCTAAAGTCCACATAGCACACAAACTTCTCTTGCTTCTTCACTGCTCCCTACATGGACCCCTGGATGTCCTTTCCCTTCTGCTGGAGGATTTACTTCTAATCCTCCAAGAAGCCCTTTTCCGTGCATCGGCTAGCATTTGCTTTGATAAGCATAGCACAGCTAAAAGCCTGGTCTTGACCCCATTAGCACCAGCAACTGTGCACCAGCTGACTCTCCCCGGGAGCAGGATTAGACCTGATGATAGCGCTCTGTAAGGAGAGCAAGCATCCCAGCTCCGAGCCTCTCTGGAAGTCCTACTCAGAAGACTTGAGCGCACCATTTCTCTCCAACCTACTATATCTCTTTGGCCTCACGATGGTAGACACTGTTGTCGCAGCAAAGCTCACGCAGCTCCCATCTGAGCTATATGAACGGTCTCTACGCAGGGGCGATCTCACATCTGTGCTTTTTCACCTTCAAAGTGCCACACAAAGCAAAACGACCAGGGCTCTGCGTGTTCTAACTCAGAAAGGAAATAATAACCCGTCACCGTGACAGAAATATCCTTCTTAATCCTCCAGCAGTTCGGCTTCCCCGCTGGCCACAAATCCACCCACTCGCTCACCCAATGGCCGATGCCCACACAATCTCCCCCCCACCTCCAACAGAAATCAGTCGGAGCAGGCCAAAAACCTGCTTTCATTTCTTGAGCCACCATCTGAGCAGAGGTTTCATTATTTTTTCCATCCTCTTCCAGCTCCTGTTCCAGTGCATTAACGTGCAAATTACCGACGGCACCAGGGAGCGGGGGTTGGACTGACCTGTTGTGTGACCTTGGGGAAATTGCTTATTTTCCCTGCGTCTTTGCTCCCCTCCCATTTCATCTTCATATCAGGACAGGGATGGTCTTGCAAATAATTATGTGCCCAGTGTATATATGACAACGTATTTGCTGGAGTATATGACAAATCATGCATGAAAATTAATAACAAATTACAATTTTTTTCATTGCATTTATGCTGCTGGGGATTGAAAGAGGCAAATTGCCATCAAAACTAAATACTCGTAAATACATAAATACAAAATGCTATTCATTATAATAATTATTACCATTGAAGATGGCATAGCTGAGCTAACCTTCAAACTTCATTTGGGCCACAGATCTAAGGCAAAAAGAAACGTAGTCTTCTTTCTATATTTAGCAGGAAAAATACACTATGTCCTATCTTATCCTGTCTCTCCCCCTCCAAAGAACATACGAAACTCTTAAGAAGCAGTTAAAGACTTTTCCCTTTAGATGAAATTGATCCTTTCTGAACTAATTAATTTTGGGTTGCTTTTGTTTCCTAGTGTCAAGCAAATGTCATTATTCCACCAAAAATCTTTAGAAATTAAAGAAAATTCTTTCAAGGCTTAAAATGGGGGGGGGGGAAGTAATGGGGAAAAAAATCATTCTTAGTAAACACTAAGAGCGCAAAGAACGATTGACTTGCAGTCATTAGTGCTACGACCAACTGACTTTCTGTAGAGCGGTCACCTTCAATACTAGTTGCAATGAATATACAGAACTATTTTCCCCTTGGTCTCAAACCGGTCTAGAAATCTGTGAAGTAGTTTGCACTTCTTTAGTCCCTCTTACTACCTTCAACCTCCATCCTCACTTGAGCTTTAAAATGTGTTTTCCATAAACACTTGCAAAGCCGCAAGCAGAGAAGCTGCATGAATGGTTGGAAGACGCAGATATGAGCCTTGGGCTTGAGCCAAAGTACACTGAAGTCAGTGGAAATTTCCACTGAAGTCAACTGATTGACAATCAGAGTCTTCTGCTAATTTGGGGAAGGACCATTTCAATGTTCAGATGAGGATGCTGGGATTCAAGTTCACCTCTGGAGAATCCAGCAGTAACATCCACTACATTAACTAAGAATTAACAATCAAAACACAGACTCAGAGCTCATGTCCTGATCTTTCCTGGTCATTAGCTTGAATTCCAGGCTGCACTGTGTCATCAAAGCACTTGGATCCATCTTCAGAAGACATTGCCATGTCTCATCCTTCCTAGATCCCTAGCTGTTTCTGACAGATGTGTCACTGACTTATTTCCAGCTTCAAATCCATAGCATCAAAAAGAACAAAAAATAAAGCTGCTTCACTTCTCCTTCCAAGCGGGCTCTGCATAACGTGGAGAAGCGCCTGGAGCACAGAGATGGCTACAGACACAAGAGGTGCCTGCCTGGGGGCCAGCCAGCGACCCTTTCAGCAAACAGGGGCTTCCCTCGAACCATCTGTGTGCCGGTTTTCTCACCTGGTCCCCAGCAGACGTATCCACGCCTGGAGGAGAGCTCTGCTCTGTGGGAGCGTGGTGGGTGCTCTCAAAGCCTGGCTCCTACAAGGGTGAGAGCAGGAATGCCGCTCACCTCCTAAAGCTCTTGTGCATCCTCTTCCCCTGCCCTCCTGTGCTAAACAGTGCCCAACCAAGCCCCAGCTACTCACTGGTACCTCTGATAGTCAAGAACAGTTAAAACACAGGGAAGCTGCTGCATCAGGCGCCCGTTGCTTTTGCTCCTGAACCAGCCTGGTGCAGCAAATCCATCCAAGATGTTTCTTTCCAGTGGCCATAGCCTCAAGGTCCAGCCTCCCCTCCCGTTGCTCCCAAACACTCACCTGGTGTGCGCAACTCGCTTCTCTCCATCAGGTACAAGCCACTGTGTCCACAGACCTCCTAGTGCAAGGTGAAGACCCCACGTCCCGTGCTGTAACCTACACCGCACCTCACTCTCCACCAGCTTTCACCACGTACCCTCACACTCAGCGCTTCTTAGGCCATTATGAATGGCCAGGATGCCAGAAGAAAACCCAGGGGTCAGCAAAAAGAGTGTGTGCTCATCAGTATTATTTTAATTTCTAACATGGTATGAAAGCGAAACGGGGTTTAGTCTTTGCTCTGCCACTGGCTTACTTTTATAATCACGAGAAAGTCGCTCAAACTCTTGTATCTTCAGTCCGCATCTGAAAAAGGGGGTAAAAACCTTGCCTTGTGGGTGTTGAGAGCATGAAATCCAGAAACAGGCATGAAATCCTAAATTGCAGCAAGGATGAAGCTGCAATAAGTATCTAACACTCCGAGAGATCAAACAGTTTAGATAGGCTGCGCTAGATAAACTACATTTTATAAGTTTAAAGGGGATAAAATGCATCACATTAGATGAGGCTGATAAATAGATTAGGAATAAGAGGGAGAGGATCGCCTTGTGGGCATACAGAAAGGACAGGATTTAATTTCTACAGTGTAACTTGTTAATCAATTTAGTGAACAATAACACCAATTCATATTCTTTATATGTACATTCAAACTTAAAAAAAAAAAAAATAGTAAGTCTGCAAGTGCCAGGACAGCTCCCTTGGGAGCGATAGGACGGACAACAAAGCACGAATAAACCTACTCAAGGCAGATGCCCTTTCCAATTAATCTCAGACATTTACCAGTGTCATGTTTCTCCTTGTAATCCCTCTGTGATTAATCATTCGCAGCAGATCGCATTCCCATCTGGGTATTTCTGAGCATGCCGAAGGCAAAGTAGCGGCACTTGTAATTTTACTTATGTCTTAATTCATTCAAATTTTCACTGGTTTATGTTTGGGGGGAAGAGGCACAAGTGCACAGACCTGTCAGATAATGCAAATAAATCAAATCACTGCCCAGGAACCAGCACCCGGCCATGCAGCCCATCAAGGTCTCCCACCCACTCTCATTGCTTCTTTCCGTCTCTGCCCTACACCTGCTTCCCCATGGACAAGCGAGCAAATCCCTTGCACTGGGAGCAACCAGCGGTTGCTCATCAGGAGAGTCATCAGGAGATGGAGAGTCCTGATGGAGAGTCCTGATGGTGGTGCCATCGCTCTCTTGACCTCCCGTGATTCACTGCGCTGTGCCAGCTGATGGGTTGGTTTCACATGGCTTCACCAATGTTGAGCTGCATCTGGAAAGCCTTCAAGAACCTCTGAGCAGGTAGAGGTCCCACATCATGGCATACTGCCCCCGAGCACTCAGCACCCCGTGATGATGCTCTTTGGCGTGAGAGAGGACAGGGGTGGCAGGTTATTTTCTGTCCAAGCCTTTCAATTCAATGGTTAGAAAGGGAATCCTGTCCACCATGAGCCTGGGCAAAGAGCAAAAAGCACCGTGCCATCCATCTCATAAAATATTCCCGAGACAAATACAGCCACAAGTAGCACACCTGCATAATCAGAAACCTGGAGGATGTAAAGCCCAGGTGAGGACAGGCACCTAAACCTAAGAGACCACTGAAGTCTGAATATAGATCAGGAGCATGGATGTTCTCTCCGACACCACGTTGAGACTCATCCCATGCCTGCTTGCTCATTTTCTCAATCCTCTTTCATCCTTTCTTTGCCAAAGCAGCAAACTGTTGATCTGGGGTCTTCTTCTTGCTGGTAGAGTTCATATTTCCTGGACTTTCTCCACAAAGCCAACTGCTAAGCCTTGCACTCCTTCCTCTCCTGATGGGAAAGGTAAGATTCATAGGGAACCTCCCAGCTCTGGATCCCCAGCTTTCAAAAAATACCACTAAAACAGAAGCTCTAGATAAAAATCAAGGCAGCGCTACTATTACGGTCGTTTACATGACATATCTGCACGCGTTGTTCCATCTAAAATCACCAGGAAACGGCATCTGCGGGTGGGAAGGGAAGTTGACGGGTCATAAAATGGGAAGTGTGGATTTCCTTTGGTGTTTAAAGTTCTGCTGAGGGAAAACAGCAGTAACCCAGCTGCCCTGTTACCTCTAACAGCCTCCCAGGGAACGGACAACTTTGAAATAGCCCAAGCATTCAGCGTCAGCTGCAAGCCTAGAGACGTCAGATGGGCACGGACGGACTCCTCCAAGCCTTTACACCAGAGAGGGTGCTTTAGGGGTGAAATGCACACCAGCACACCCAGTGCTACATGCCCGTTACGTCTCCAAATCAGGTGTAAGTAGACATTTGTGCTGATGCACTAATTTGAGATGGCAGAATTTATCCAATGCCCGTTTTATCAGAGCAGGAACGGTATTTGTCGCTGAGGAGATGGACTCAGAGCTTAGCTTGGGCTACTCTAAATTCCACTTCAGTGAGGGACAACAGATTTTGGCATATTCAAAGGTCATTTGATGAGCAGATGGAAGAGCTTTCCATGGTGGTTTGGAGGATCGGTCTCCCTGCGCTGTAGGAGATGTCGGGCACAGAGGACTCCGTGTACCTGCAATAAACTAAGCCTATTGCGGTGAGCTTCTAACTCAATTCAGAGTAAGGCATTCCCTGCCACCTCTTGCCTCCACAGTAGCCAAAGTTCAGGGGAGATGTTAAGAGAAATTTCGCAGTGGGTCAGTGGCGAACGTGGTGTTAAACTTGGTGAGCAGCCCTCAGCAAAAAGACGGCTAAGCTGAAGGCAAAACAATCTCACGCTTCTGACCATCAGTAGGGCTAAGTAGGCACCCGCGGTCTAGGAAGGGACCTGCATCACCTCATGCTCCCAGTATTAATCCTTCATCAAGAACCTGAACATTTCCAATGACTGGTAGCAAACAAAAGAGTCAAACAGACCATTAGAAAAATCCAGCAAGACACACGAACAAATCGCATGGTTTGTGCACACCACCAGGCGAGGCAGGCAGATCACCTTCCAGTCACATAAGCGACCGTACACCTGATTTAAACCATGGGAGACTGAAGCCACTTACATGATTTATATGGTTAAAGAACATGCTTCGCTTTCCTCTTTGATATAGAGACAGACCTACTGCTCCTAAAGCTCAGCCCTCTTTTAACCATGTGGCCAGCAATTAATTTCCATCAACACACCAACAGCTTCAAGAATCACAGAATGATTTGGTTGGAAAAGACCTTTAAGATTGTCAAGTCCAGCCGTACCTGTCCACTACTAAACCATGTCCCTAAGCGCCTCGTCTGCCCGGCTTTTAAATACCTCCAGGGATGGGGACTCCACCACTGCCCTGGGCAGCCTGTTCCAATGCTTGACAACCCTCTCCGTGAAGAAGTTTTTCCTAATATCCAATCTAAACCTCCCCTGGCACAACTTGAGGCCATTGCCTCTCGTCCTATCACTTGTTACTTGGGAGAAGAGCCCAACACCCCCCTCACTACACCCTCCTCTCAGGCAGTTGTAGAGGGCGATAAGGTCTCCCCTCAGCCTCCTCTTCTCCAGGCTGAACAACCCCAGCTCCCTCAGCCGCTCCTCACAGCACTTGTGCTCCAGACCCTTCCCCAGCTTCGTTGCCCTTCTCTGGACACGCTCCAGCACCTCAATGTCCTTCTTGGAGTGAGGGGCCCAAAACTGAGCACTGTACTCAAGTACTGAGTCCTGGGGAACACCACTCATGACCGGCCTCCAACTGGATTTAACTCCATTCACCACCACCCTTTGAGCCCGGCCACCCAGACAGTTTTTAACCCAGCACAGAGCATGCCTGTCCAGGCCATGGGCAGCCAGTTTCTCCAGGAGAATGCTGTGGGAGACGGTGTCAAAGGCCCATACAAAGAAGGGACTTCTTCCTACTTGGTCTTTGCCACAGCACAGGGGCTTCGCTTCGGATTCCCCCCTTGATGGAGCTACAAAACAACCCCAGCAGCTTCCAAAGGACTAAAACCCACTCAGATCAACCCCTCTATAATCAAGACTCTGTGGCAGCATCTTTTCCTTTTATTCTTCTGAGCGTAAAGGCACCCAGGCTGCTCTGACAATGTGTAAGTAAAGGCCACAGCACAAGGGAGGTCTCAGGCGTACAGCCATGCTCATTCCTGCTCCGTGGGGATGAGAAGGCAGGAGACAAATGGAGGGAAAAGACAAAAATTCTGGGTTTGCCACCCTGGGGACAGAAAAGGAGCAATGTCAATTCTAGCAATTTCATCACAAATTTCACCCAACTGGATTTGGCTTTGCAGACAGCCCCGGGAGAGCAGTCGCTATAGCAGAATCCCAGCTGTAGGTCCACCCCGGCGCCTGCTCGGATGACAGAGACAGAGAGCTTGAGCCAGGTGAGCGTTGAAGGTTCAGAGAAACAGTGGATTCTCGCCGGTTTATTTTACTTTATCGGCCTCATGGTTTAGCAGGCTAGACTTTTATACGTCTGAAGTCGGCAGCAGCGCGTTACAGCTGTGCTAACACGTTTCCCCTCCACGCACACGTGCGTAAGTGCCTGTACCTTTCTCTCCCTTGCACGAATAAAACCAGCACTGAGCCAAATGATCCCAACTCTTAATCTTTTGCGTTAACAGAAACATGAACTCGCCCGTATTAAGCCAGAAACACAGCCTCCAGTTTTAGCAGATGTGATTTCCTACGCGAGGGCGTTGCAGGATCACAGCTCCCGTAGGGACCAAGAATTCCCTTGGTGACAATTAGCAGCCCGGCTCCCACCTAAGCCCTCGTATTTTAACGAGTGGACGTCATTGTCATTACAGCCACTCCACCCCATTGAGCTGTAAGGCCAAAAATAGCCTCAGCTGTTGGGCTCCATCTCTCGCCATCTCTCGTCAGAGCCATTTGTAGAAATGCGAGGAGGGTGGGGGGCTGCAGTGTCAATCGGCATTGATGCTGGAGAGAAGCTCAGAGGAAAAAAAAGCCCTTGCTGAAGAGAAAAGCGGCACTGAGGTTATGCCCTGGAAATAAAACTTTTAAAAACACCCCTTGCTGCCACCTCTCCGCAGGAACCATATTTTTTCCAGGCTCTCCATGCACACTGCAATCTCCAATTTAGGGACAAAAATCAAGTTGAATCAACAGCTTTAAACCTGATTTTCCTCCTTTTTCTGCTCTCCTTTAGAGGTTGATCTTTGCTCTTTTGCCAACATGGCCAGAAGTAATTAAGCAAAGCGATCCATATTCGGTTCAAACCAGAAGAAGGATGGATTTACTACCTGCACCTTCAGCTCCACCTTCAAACATGTTTCATAAAGCAAGTCGTACTCCGGCACAGTAACACTGACATAGAAACAACCGCACCCCTCCCTCAGCTACAAGCAACGTTCTCCACTTTCTGCTGGATACCAGCGTCCCCAAGTCCGCTTCTCTTTAGCTGAAGGTTTAGGTCTTACCTGGAGTCTTCTCAGGGTCTGAGGAGAAACAAAGCTCTGGGCAGAGCAAGAAAAAGCCGATTCCTACTGCGATGACAGAAGGGAGAAGGAGGAAAAGGGGAACAGAGGACATGGGGAGACCATGTTGGCTTTGGTTCCCCCCCCCTCCCTTTCCCCTCCAGGAAAATAAAACAGAAACCCCAGCGATGGCAGGGCCGCGCAGCAGAAGGTCCCCTCAAGTCCCCCGGCAGTGGCTTTGCTGCTCGGGGTTAGGCTGTGCCACCCCCCCCTCCCCACCCCTCCGCTGGGTTGTCCTCCTCCAGTCAAATTGCTGACGTGCTTTGCTTTCCCTCTGCAGTCCAGCTCCAAAATAGCTCTGGGTGTCATTTACCGGGGAGATTAAGTTTCCTGCAGGAGAGAGGCGAAAGGGCATCGTTTCAGGGACTCGCTGGGACGGTCCAGCCACGGGGCAGGGGGGAACCATCCGAGGCGTGTGTATTTGGTGGTGTGGGGGACAGGCTGCGGCGACGGGGTGGGTCAGAGCCGCTCCTCAAGAGTCCAACCCAAAGCCAAGTGATAAATATGACGTGGGGACTCGGGAACGGGCAGCTGCCAACTTATCAGCGTTGCACACTAGACAGGAATTCTTTTCCAAAGGCACCAGATCAATAGTGGGTTTATTTATAACCCCCCAGGCAAGAGTTGTTACGATAGTGAATAAACAGCAATTTAATAAACCGAAGCGTATCTCTCCCTACCTTTTTGCCGCCTGAATCTGAAGTGTCTGCAAAAAAATAGCATGAGTTGCACATACGTCGCGTCTCAGAGGCTCAAGATCTTATTTTCTGTAGTTACCGGTAAAATTGCTATATTTTTTAACAATTTCCTGAACACAGAGTTCACACCCGCTCTTATTAGCAATCAAAGTATTTTGAATTTAAAAGTCATTTCTGTTCATGATGGAGGAGCTAGAACGAGTCCGGCAGGCTCCCTCACAACCACTTTACCTCCGCACAGCTATCAGGAGTGAACTACGAGATATCCTTATTTTTGGCAGTAAACAAAGCAGATAACGGGCTGCAGAGTCCGAGGGCGTGGATCAGCTAAAGGCACAACCGTAGGCTGTGTTTACTCGCTTTTCAGGGCACAAAAACACCAGCAGGGGAGGAGAATGGAGTTTTATTTGGGATTTTGAAAGCAGGGGTTGAAAAGTGTCGAGGGACCAAAGGTAGGGGACCGTGGTAGCTGCAGCGTCCCATCTTATCAGGGCAGAGGAACATCTGTTTCTGCCTTGCACGCAGTAGGAATCTCAACGCTTGAAGGCTCTAAGTTTTGCATTGGGTTCGCAGAGCATTTGGCTACTGAAAACTAAAATGGGGAAGACATCCAGCATGACCCAAGTGCTAATGGGATCTCCTTGAAAGCAGAGCTCAAGGAGAAGGTGACAAGGATGAAAAGCGATACGATCAGGAGGACTCCATTGACTTAATGCAATGGGATAACCAAGGACAAGGATGCTGGCCAGCAGGAGACACCGAAGCTGTCCTAGGGCTAGTTTCTCTACAGGGAAGAAGCCAGACACTGGTTTGGTCTGGAAGCACATCATGTTTCATCCCATGCGGTGACCTGCTGAGAGCAGGGCTGTCACCTGCTGGAGAATTGACCCAGCGATGGAAGAGAAAAAGCCACAGCAAGCGTAAGATCCACCATCATCTTCCAAAGGGGGGATAGAAAGGGTAGTGTTGACTAGTGACTCTCTGATGAGGGCGATGGAAGGACCCACCTCTCAAATCTAACCATAAGCAATTTGCTGCCCACCAGTGACCAAAATCTGAGACACTGCAGAAAGGTGGCATGGTGCTGCCTGGTGCTCCCCACTCCTTTCAAGTCAGAACAGTCAGAATTAACCCGCTGGGACAAAACCGACCATAAAGTTATAGGATTGAGGGGGGGAAAAAAAGGTACCAGGTGACATCAGAACTGTCTGTGCATTGGCTCAGTAACTTTATCTGATGTTTAGGGACAGCTTTGTGAAACTCATCTCCCCTTTTAAAGCCACTGGCCATTCTACTTGGTTCTTCCCTCTGTTTCACAGACAGTTTAAAGTTTTAGCTGCAGGTGCAGTAGCAGATACCTACCCACAAACTTCCAACAACCTCCCAAAGACACAGAAACCTCAGCACACCGTTGAATCAATGCAATTTCTTTTCTGAACAGGATAATTTGTATGACTGCACAAGCTGAACGCAAAAAGAAACTCGTTCCTATCAAGTCCTGCTTTGCGCTTCAAGGTCTACCCTCCACTTGAAACTCAAATAAAGCAGTGCCCCATTTGGAGCAAACCCAAGCAAATCAAACGTTCCCCAGCCCCCCATGAACCGACCTTGCTTACGCTCCCCTGCCCCGTGAGATCCAGCAAACTGCGGAGCGCAACTATTGCCAGCAGCACGAGGTGGATGCTTACGGGATTAAATGAGCAAACTTTCACTTGACACATCGCTGTCTTAGAGGAGGAGCTCAGAAACAACACTTTATGCACTCCACTTTTTTTTGTAATGTATATAAGGGGCCAGCTGCACATACTAGAATTACAAAGTCACAACAAGTTCATTTTTACCACTGTCACGATTAGCAGCTCAATGACTATTGGTAACCGATTGCTGGACACGCTGCGGCTGATGCTTCTCTGAAAAACAGAACAAACACCAGCAAAGTTCTCCACCGTCCATTTAAATGTAAATAATGAACTCCATGCAGGTGCCACCGCCAGAACCTTGAAGAAGGATGAGGTAATTAATATGCAGTAATCATTATCTGGAGATGCTAATTATAAGACAAATGCAACCCCCATCAGCTCACCTGGCAGCCCTGTGATGATGATACAAAGGCCTCTGCCTGGCTTCCAAACCACCATCTCTGATCCCGTTCACATCTGAAATGGAGGCACGTTTTTCGGAAGGGCTTCCAGATGTGCAGCTTGTTTCCATGGTTCACCTGGTGCCTTTCAGAGAGATGGACAAGAAATGTCTTTTTATTTTGTCTGTAGCCAGCAAGTGAGACACGTGGAAGGTGGTGTTTATCTTAAGAAAGGCTTTTAAATGTGCTTTGGTCAGCAAATCTGTGCAATCCTTTTGCACTGGGAGGACAAATCTTCCTATGGTCCAAGGACAAAGTGCCCAACGTGGGTTTAATGTCCCTGTTTGCCTAATGGGAAAGAGGATCCTTGTCCGGATTGCCCCCCACCTTGGTATATAGTCATGGAGCATTTATCTCATCACTTAACTGTAAGCTCCTTGCAGTTCATCTTACGGGGTCTGCCAGTGCTCAGGACTAGCATCTTCTAGGCACCACGCAGACAAGCGATAATCAATCTCTGTTCTTGCACTAGCGACCCCTTTTTGGATGCTGTGACTTGCCCTAATTATCTTGACATGAGTGGATTGCCCAAGATACCTTGAAAGGTCACTAAAACTGAAAGATCTACAGTACCAATGAGTTCTTTATCTACTCAGGAACTACAATATGTCATGGGTTTAAAATAAAGTCTTGTGAGGAGCAGCTGAGAGATCTGGGGTTGTTCAGCCTGGAGAAGAGGAGGCTGAGGGGAGACCTTATTGCCCTCTACAACTATGTGAGAGGGGGGTGTAGTGAGGTGGGGGTCGGTCTCTTCTCCCAAGTCACAAGTGATAGGACGAGAGGCAATGGCCTCAAGTTGCGCCAGGGGAGGTTTAGATTGGATATTAGGAAAAACTTCTTCACGGAGAGGGTTGTCAAGCATTGGAACAGGCTGCCCAGGGCAGTGGTGGAGTCCCCATCCCTGGAGGTATTTAAAAGACAGGTAGATGTGTCACTTAGGGACATGGTTTAGTGGTGGACTTGGCAGTACTAGGTGAACGGTTGGACTTGATGATCTAAAAGGTCTTTTCCAACATAAATGATTCTATGATTCTATAAAGGAAAATCTATACATGATGAGCTAATAAAAGTTTGAATTTATACAAAGAACGATGAAAGGGTTGAAGGAACCTGCATTTGAATGAAAACAAATAAAACGTCATCAGGCACAATGCTGGTTCCTTCTTCTTCTTTGAAAAGCCAACAGACAGCTTTTCCATGAGTATGTTTCCTT
Organism: Balaeniceps rex; assembly: GCA_013401315.1. Lineage (NCBI taxonomy): Eukaryota > Metazoa > Chordata > Aves > Pelecaniformes > Balaenicipitidae > Balaeniceps > Balaeniceps rex. The sequence goes on along the minus strand of VYZW01009489.1, from coordinate 5,029 downwards.
CCCACTCCAAACATCAGGGAAACGTGCTTTAAATAGCAGCTTCTACTCACGCGGTTTTAAAATACAGAAAAATCTTTTCTTGCGCTTGAAAACTATGGCTTTGAGCTCCAAAATTGCTCATCTAAACTCTTAAGTTGGAAGTAAAAGGATGCCAACATGATTTAACCATAGTTTACAGACACCGAAACAAGCTGGGCTTGGTTTTCCTCCAAGAAATCAATTAAATTCTTTGAATTACTATAACTAGCAAGGCCTGAGGCGTTAGGTCTGATTTCAGTATTCCTCTTCGAGTACTAGATTTTTTGCATAAAAAGGCAGGTTTTCATCAAAAAAAAGATTTCTGCTTCTCCCCACAGGAGAATTTAATTTGATTTTTTTCCCCCCATATGAGACTGCACAAAAATTTAAAAGCTGACACTATTTTTTCGTCTCAGTATGTTCATTCAGCTTTTACAGAAAACTAAAAAGAAAATCCTGATGTTTTGTCTCTCTATCAAACATTTATTCAGGGGAAAAAAAAAAAAAATTGATGTTAATAAAAACTTCACACACAAATAACCCACAGACAACATGAGATATTTTTCCTAGCACATCTAATTCTGACAGGTAAGATCGTCTAATTCTGCGTTGAACATCACCAGGTCACTAGCGGTTCCCTAAAGCACTCCTAACGTAAGGGAGCATATTCCCCCAAAAAAGGTTACATATGCCTGGCAACGTCAGTTGATAGAGCCATGGAGGACACAGAAAATTACTATATTCCAAAGGCAAATCTAAGCATTACGTTGAGTTAAAAAAGAAAACAGAGGTGCTGGATTAATTTTTTTTTTTTAAAAGGCAGCTTTTCAGAATTTCAGGAAAAACTGATTTGTGAACAGGCAACAAAGAAAAGGCAAAAGTGACACATGCTTGCCTGGCTTGGTATCGAAGGCTTCCAAAAAAAGCTTATAAAGGTTCCTACATCTTTTTCAGTGCTTCCCTGCCCTTAACATTAAACCGTTTCCTATGTAGCTAATCTAAACTAAATTCCTAAATTCTAAAATTCCTCCTGTAACTTAACCCTACATACCCCAAAGAGGAAAGACACACGGTGCCCTTCCATCCTGGCAGGAAGCCTGGAGATGTTTGAAGACCATCGTCTCCTCTTCTTTGGCCCGAATGCCCCTCGCTCATTTCTGACCTGCTGATCATTTCCAGCGCTCTCGGCTGGACCGGCTCCAGCTGTCTACATAAATTTGAAGAGTGAGAAGCAAAGCCAGGCACAGCCCTGCGGCCGCTGCCTTATCGGGGAAGATCAGAAGGATTACTTCGGACGCGCTGCTGCCTACCGCTGCCTTTGTACATCCCGTTATGGATTTTCGCCTATTTCAAAACAGCCGGGCGTTGTTGATCCCAAATCCACTTGTGCTTCCCAGTAATCCCCAAATCCTTCACAGAACTGCACCTGAGCAGCATTTTCCTACGCTGTCACAGAGCACTAGATTATTTTTTTAACCCTTTCAGAGAACTTCATCTATTTTTTTTTTCGTTCACAGATTTGTGATCGTGGAACTCTAAGCCTGACTTACCAAAGTCTCAAGAGACCCTGCCAAAAATCAGATTTTCAGTAAAAATATTATCAGTACACCGACGGCACAGCCTGTTTGGTTCTGCTTGTCAAACCCTTCTGGTTTTGACATTGAGTCTTCAATAACTACACATTGAATAAAGCTCTGCACCCGTTCTACAGTACTTATTCTAGATCACATTCCAAAACTGCTTACCAGACTGCCATAGAAAACAGTGCCAAGTGTGTTTATTTTTCATTTCAATTTCCATGCCTTTGGTTCCTTTCCACCTATAACAGCGTCATGCAGGGGAATTAGATTGGACTGACAAAGCTCCACACAGGTTAACTGCGACTCTCCTCTTGAGCATCTTTTCAGGGCTTACAAGATAGGTTTTTATTTTTTGTTCCAATATCTTTCTGGGACTTGAAGTCCAAAACCCGCCCTAAAACTAGCGCTTTTTTTTTTCTCCCCCCCTTTTTTCCCCCTCTATTTTAAAGCCAGCAGTACACTTGCCTTTCACTGGTTTTCTGGCATGCTGGCCACCATCAGGGGTTTCATTATTAATGATCAGATCTCCTCACCCGCTGGACTGTCACAAGTACTCTACAATAAAGTTTGTGAGGTCCAGCCCATTTTAAAACATTTTTCTTTTTTTATGCACTTTCTAACCGATTTCTTACCTGTTAGAGACAGAGGTATTTACCCCTTCGTTACAGGCATTAACTATGATACTCACCTGGTTGCAGCCTGCTTTGTAGCATGTAAAAATAAAATAAAAATAAAACCCAAAACTTTTTAACAGCTCTCCTACTTTCTGGAATATTCAACCGATCATTACTCAACCTTTTCTTACCCCTTATATAATTGCAAAATTACTTTTCTTATTCTTAAATCACTTGCTGTTTCCATTTTATTTCATGCCTTTTCTTGAGTCTCTGTCTGTGCTCAGCTCTGTTCAGGCACGCACCGCCTCCGAGAGCGCTCACATCCACAGCCAGAACAGTACAGCCACACTTACGGTTTCCGAATAGTCCACAAACCTTCCTTGATTACTGTCATAGAATCATTTGGTTGGAAAAGACCTTTAAGATCATCGAGTCCAAGCGTACCTGTCCACTACTAAACCATGGCCCTAAGCACCTCGTCTGCCCGGCTTTTAAATCCCTCCAGGGATGGGGACTCCACCACTTCCCTGGGAAGCCTCTTCCAATGCTTGACAACCCTCTCCGTGAAGAAGTTTTTCCTAATATCCAATCTAAACCTCCCCTGGTGCAACTTGAGGCCATTGCCTCTCGTCCTATCACTTGTTACTTGGGAGAAGAGACCGACCCCCACCTCGCTACACCCTCCTCTCAGGCAGTTGTAGAGGGCGATAAGGTCTCCCCTCAGCCTCCTCTTCTCCAGGCTGAACAACCCCAGCTCCCTCAGCTGCTCCTCACAAGACTTGTGCTCCAGACCCTTCCCCAGCTTCGTTGCCCTTCTCTGGACACGCTCCAGCACCTCCATGTCCTTCTTGGAGTGAGGGGCCCAAAACTGAACACAGCACTCGAGGTGCGGCCTCACCAGTGCCGAGTACAGGGGCATGATCACTGCCCTGCTCCTGCTGGCCACACTATTTCTGATACAAGCCAGGATGCCGTTGGCCTTCTTGGCCACACTGTCTCTCCACTCTCAACAAGGGCATCGCCATTTCTCTAAGTGCAACCCAAATTCACCTGCATCTGAACTGGGTATAAGGTGTGGGGCAGGGGGGGAATAGTTCCTTATGAGGGTGGTGCAGCAGTGGAACACATACCCAGAGAGTGGGGTCTCCAGTGACAGAGATATGCAGAATTTGAGTGGACAAGGCTCCGGGCTGTGAAACTGGCCCTGCTTTGAGCAGGGGTAGGAGTAGCTACTTCAGAATTCCCTTAGAATCTTAGTTATTTTATGTTATGATCCCATAAGCTGATCAGTTGTTCTCTTAGAGTATGTTTCTTGGAGATTTCTCCTTTAAATCTGTCCACGAAAGCTGTCTAGTACTTCTTGAATATTATAGGGGTCACCTTTGATTTAAAGGGAATAAAAAACCCCTGAGAATGAGGCTTCACGAGTTTCTCCATGGATTTATTCTCTACAAAAAAAAACAACCATGCTGCTAGAAAGAGACACTGCGTTTGCTTCTTCTTTTGCACGGAGGGCAGAGCGATCGCCATAGCTAAATAAACTCCTCATAGAAAGCAGTCACTTTTTTAATAGAACTGTTTTTCAAAAATTCTTCTGTTCCTTTTAAGCTCTCACCATGCTTCCCATGGGTTTTTCTTTCTATTTCTTCTTTTCCATCCCTTCCTCTGTGTCACAACTTCAAGTCCCATCCCTGGAGGTATTTAAAAGCCGGGCAGACGAGGTGCTTAGGGACATGGTTTAGTAGTGGACAGGTACGGTTGGACTCGATGATCTTAAAGGTCTTTTCCAACCAAATGATTCTGTGATTCTAACTTCACATCTTTAAATATTCCATTCTGAATATTCCATTCCGTTTTCTGAAAACACGTGCATTCTCGAAGCGCAGGGTTTTTTTGCAACAACAATATTGCTCCCTGAGCGACCACCGTTTTCCTGAAGGTTTGGATCCAGAAGCATTTTCATGGTAGGCTTTGTATCGCCACGCAATGGTAGTTTGCCCGCTATTGCCTTGCTACCCAGCAAGGTTTTATAGCAAGGTTAAGAGGTACTGCACTGGATACATTCAGATTTAATCCCGAGGTAAGTACTCTTTTGTTTGTGAAAAACTTCTTTGCCGAGTGGTGAAAAATCTTAATATGCAAATACCTTGGATCGCACACAGTCAACAGAAGAGACCCGGGAGAAGCAGGTCAGAAGCTTTTGTATGTAAATATTCCAGCAATAGTAGGACATCAGAAGAAGTTAGAAGCTGATTTGCCTTCTGGAATGTCTTTTACACAAGAAGTTTAATCCCTATCAGAAAGTTGCCTAAAAGTAATGTCTATTTTTAGGCGCCTAAGCAGCACCACTGATGTCAATGGGATTAGAGAGACGCTCCAAGCTAGTCATGCGCACAAATCTCTTCCTTGGTAGTGGTTTCAGTTAAGGAAGAGGTGTCGGCACTGATAAAATTGTCTCTGTTCCTCATCCCAAGCCTTCTCCAGACCCTGCCCAGTGACTCAGCTCATCCCAGTGCCTACAGATCACCGCTGTCTGGCTGTGGACAGGCAAGCGCCCGAGAAATATGCTCGAGCATCACCTCGGCCTTTCTTCTGCCTCTCCAGTTCACCCATCTCCTGCACTTCTTCACGAGCAGAGCCTGTAGTGGCAGAGACAGCATTTTCCTTCTTGTTCTTGGTAGTGGTCAACAGCTCGATGTCCAAATGGAGACTGGTAACAAGTGGTGTTCCTCAGGGGTCCATACTGGGACCAGTGCTGTTTAATATCCTCATCAGTGACATAGACAGCGAGATCAAGCGCACCCTCAGCAAGTT
>VYZW01009488.1:0-34813 GCA_013401315.1 Balaeniceps rex | reverse complement strand
GCAGTAAAACAAAACCAACCCCTTTTTGCTCCAAACACTACGAGCTGAAGAATGGCTGCGGGTTGAGATATCAAAAATCTCAGAAAAATATATAATATATATATTTATATATCTCTGTACGTCTTCTTATTTAAATTTCACATTCCTCGAAAAGCGATTATTCAGTCAGTAGCTGCTGAAGAAGGCTCTTCTGCTGGCCCGGCGGCGGCGGCGGCCCGGCGGCGTTTTTCGGAGTGCCCAAGGGAGCCGGCGGGTTGAGGTAGGGATCTCCTACCAGATTCACTGTACACTGTACGTCGGCAAAGACCTGAACCTGTTGTACCTGCTGGGACACAAAAAAGAAAAAGGGATTTAGCGGGGCCGGGGCAGGGGCCGGCGGCGGCGGATCTGGGTACTACGTGAAGTGGAAACTCACTAGAGACTTCCTCTAGTCTGGAGCCACCCCAGAGAAGAACTCTTCTGTCTTCTTGTCCTATAAAAAGAAAACCGCTGCAACTCATTCGGCTCTGCGAGGTTCATAACGTTGCTCATCCAAAAAAAAGGAAAAAAAAAAACAAAAACAAAAACAAAAACCCCCAAAATGGATTTTTTGGGGGGAAAAAAAAAAAAACAACCCAAAAAACCCAGCCTGGGTGAAGGGGAGCCGTGGCGTGGTGGCCGTGCCGCGGCGTGGGGTGGCATTGGTGGCGAGCGAGGTCCAGCGCGGCTGTTTGATCAAAATTAAGAGCTTTGGTGTGTCTCGGCGGCGCTGCCGGCGCGTCCCTACGGGCTCTGCGAAACCAAGGCTGCGCTACGGGGAAGGGGGAGGCGACGCCGTGACGCCGGCGGGTGTTGGAAGAGATGGGGATGAACAGGATTGTCCCTGGGAGCCGGAGGCATCGGCGCCGGTGGGCAGCTGGGCTCGCTTTGCTGGTGCTCAGTGCTGCTCAGAGGGACAGGCAGCGTCCGGCAGCGCTGCCTGCAGGGACGGATGCCGCCCCCCGAGCCTCCCCCATCCAAATTTCCTCGCTCCGCCACGCTTTAACGTGGCGGCCTGGCTGCACCGCGGTGGCGCAGAGGCCATCAGCCGCTCCGGTGATGGCCGAGCCTAGGAAAGAAACCCTCCAGGGTGACAGCAAGCCGGGGCGAGGGGTGTTTAGCACCAACGCTCATTTATTTTCCAGCTCAGCTGCGGCGTCACCGCTCTTCCACGCCAGCAAGGAGGCCGAAAACGCTTGCGGCAGCGGCATGAACTTTGATGGAAAGAGGGTTTGTGAGCGGCACCAACGTCCCCGAGGGCTGGCCGTCACCCAACGCCTCAACCCGACCCTGCCAACTGGGGCCAGCCCCGGTGGAAACCAAGCGTGCCGAGCCGGTAGGGCCGGGGACGTTCAGCCTTTACGGGAGGGGGAATCCGTCAAACTCCTCGGGGTACCTGAGATGTGCTTAGCAGTTTCTTACTGACCTGCGCCCCATCTGCTTCTGTTTTCAAAAGGTCAGTGGAGGAAAGCTGGTTGCAGTAAAGGCCCGCGGGTCTCAGCGCCGGGTCATTTACCTGTCGAAAGCAAGATCCAGGCTCAGCCGGGGCTCCCGGACGCTGGAGGGGCACTCGCCGCCCTCTCGAGCTGAGTTTGGGGGGATACAGGGACCGCAGATGGGGCAGAGCAGGGGGACCATGTCGCCGACGTCCTCCGTGGGCTGTGGGGTTTTGGCGGGGGCCCTGTTTCACCTTTCTCCCCACCTTTGCCTTGGGCATCTCACCCCCAGGGAGCACAAAACACCACCCAGCTCCTCAGCGAGAGGGGTAAAAGCCACCGGCTCAGTCCATGCACCGTGGCCAGCTCAAGGAAGGAACCAGCCTCCTTCCTCGCTGAGCCCTGCGGCTTTTCCCCAAGGAAAGGGAGGCCGCAAGCTCCAGCCTGCACCGCTCCCGTGCAAAACCAACGAGCCAAGCGTGTCCTCCAGGAGCTTAATGGTGCTGAGACAAACCCCGGCAGCTAAAAAAGCTGGAGGCATCTCGGTCTGGCCCAGGGAGGATCTCGCCAAAGCCTGGGACTGCGGAAAGGTCCTGTATCCAACGGTTCCCCGTTTCCCATCCCCAGCTTTCACAGCTCCCTGGGGATGCACGGCTACAAACGGACCCGCTGCCAGCCCACTGCGAGGGCTGGAGGTGCCAGAGATGCTCGGCACATCCCTGCACCCCCCAGGGACACACGGGACATCCCGGGACACCAAAGGCTCCAGCACAGTGGCAATGCCAGCGGAGGCAGCCAGAACTTTGCCGCTTCCCTCTTTGGACACTGGTACCCCCAGGGCCCGAGAAGTGACTGCTGAACCCCTGGGAGCTGGGACGGTGCAGGACTGACCTGCTCCGAGCACATGGAGTTCATCCCGGGCATCTGCAGCGAGTTCATCTGCATCTGTCCGGCCATGGGGTTCATGTTCTGGACGTTGGTGTTTCCTCCCGCCATGGAGACGGTGATGCTCATGTTGTTGTACATGCCCTGCTGAGCAGGCGCCGGCTGGCTCTGCCCCGCTTGGCTGAATACGCTGAGAGAGGGGGAAAAAAAAAAAAGCATTACCCGGGCGTACATGGCAGTGGGAGACACCTCGAGGTGTGTGCCGAGCGCCCGGGGTGGCCCGAGCCACAACGGCAGCCAGCCTGCCCCTCGGTGAACGCCGAGACCGTCCGTGGCAGAGAGCTGGCGGAGCGGATGGGAGCCCTGTGGGTCCCTGGGGACAGTGGGAGGGACAGGGAGGCATCAGAGGTGCTGCCTGCAGCGAGGCTTAGCCAGCGTGGAGGCTGGGAGGAAGGAAGGTGGCCGCTGTGGAGCCATCCACCCTCTGTCCTGCTGTAGCAGGAGGCTCCTCGGCGTGACGGGGTAGAGCAGGAGAACCACCGGTGCCAAGAGAGGGATCGTTACAGGGCGTCAGCCTGGATCGAGGGTCAATCAGATGCAAAGCCCTGGTCTGTGTGACACCGAGTTCAGCCCTTCACGCTCCTTCCAGTGCCCTCCTTAACACCTGACCATCCCCACTTCTTCTCCAGGCAGGAGGACAGCTCTCCATCGCAAGGCAAGGGGAAGCATCCCACCTCCAACAGAGCTGCCATCTCATCCCACCCAGCCCATTACTCGTGCTCCGTGCTGCCTGACCAGGACAGGTTAGCTGAGCTACCTGCACAGAGCCAGGACGCAAAGCAAGGTGTCCCCCAGGTGAGCTTTTGGGGTTTTTTTCCCCCCATTTCTGGAGATCTGAAGCTCAAACCTGAGTCATGCAAAAAAGGCAACAAGTCTGGTGACTCTTCCCGTTTGCTGCCTACGTCAGAGCTGGACACACGTTAAGAGGGTCACGCAGTGACCTGGGACTGCTGGTTGTGACTTGATTTATTGTCATGTTTCCTAAGCCCACTTTCACAAGGTATAATTAAGCCACTCGTTTAATTACAAGCCAAAGACCTGCTTCATGTCTTACTCAACACACATGCTTATTCATTTAAACGCTGTGGGCTTCTGGCTGCCTCCGAGGCGAAGACGAGGATAGGGTTGATGGTGACATCAACCATGATGAGGATGATGTCATGGAAGATCTCATGGTAGGAGGACAAGGCCTGAGCTCAGCACGTGTCCCGTGTCCTCAGCCAGGTGTCACCTACAGGCACCGCCGCCCCTGACAACACCCTACCAGGGGACCGTCACCTTGGTGTCACCTTGCTGCCTTCTCTCGGTGTCACCCGTGTGCTCCAGGTTATCCCCACCATGATCTTACTTGCTATTCCCCATGGCTCCTTGCTGCCAGGTCTTCATGTCAGGCGACTGGTAGCCCGGTGTCGGCGGAGCCGGCTGCAGCATGGGGCTTTGCGAAGGCGGGAGCTGGGGTGACATCAAGGGGCTGCTGGGGCTGAGCGACGGGGCAAAGGCGGGTTCGCTTTGCTGACCCATGCCTGGGGAAGGACAGACGGTGTCAGCGGTGCCAGACTCCCCACCAGCAGCCCCAATTCCCTCCTCCTCCCTGCTGAGACCCTGCACTGATGCGCGAACGTGAAGAGCTTCAAGACAGTGCCCGTCTGCGTGCAACTCTGCGCCGGCTCGCCCATCTCACATGAGCGTGGTGCCCACACAAGAGGCGTAAGCTGCCTGCAGCTCATTCCAGACATCTCGGCGAGGGTTTGGCTTTTTTCAGAGCATATATATTTAAGGAGGAGCAATTTAGAGGATTGCCTTGCAGTTTAGTTTTCAAGGAAAGGGTTAAGAAAATTATTTTCAAGGAAGGAGTTAAAGTTGCCCAAACAGTATCTTTTTTTTTTTTTTTTGAGATTCAACCAGAAAAGGTCCCTTGGGAGGTGGAGACCAGAGACCAGACCAGTACGCAGGTTGGGTGAGATGGCTGGGGACGAAGCCTGGGGTGACGGGCGAGCAGAGCTGGGCTGCAGCATCCTCGAGGGGTCTCAGCCCTCCGCCTCTCCCTCCCCACCGCCGCATGGCTTTCCAGCGCAACCAACCGCTCGACGTACCTGATCCCGAATACTGAAAGATGTTCTGCTGCATCTGCGGGGTCATCCCGGCGCCAAACTGCCCTCCGACGCCACCCATCATCCCCCTGTTCACCATGCTGCTGCGGTTAGCCAGCGCGGCCTCGGGGTTGGATGCCAACGGCGAGAAGGGGCTGGTGGAGGTGGGAGGGTTTCCCGGGGTCGTACCGTAGTTTGGGGGGTAAGGGAACTGCTGGGGGGGTGCTTGGGGCAAGCGAGCAGCTCCGATCTGTACCGGGAGCCCGGCGGAGGGAGGGAGGTTGTTTCCGAAGCTTTGCTGTCTCATCAGGATGGCTCGCTGCTGCATGAGCTGCCGCTGCCGGTGCTGTTGGCTGTAGAGCTCGCGCTGGCGCTGGGCCAGCATCTGGGCGTTGAGGGGAGGCTGCGGGGAAGGAGGGGGATGCCCTAATTATCACCGTTACCCTCCACTTCTGGCAAACAGCTCAGAGACCCCCCCCTCCCGGCGCAAGAGCCGTGGGTGCTCCCCTTCCGCCGGCTCAGGGTGCCCGTCCTCGGTTTGCAAGGAAAGCTGGAAACCCCCCGAAATGCTGTAAATTGGCCCGTTTGTGCCACTGCAGGGCAGAGCAGGTTGGTGATATTAAAAGATCGGCCTCCGGACGTGCCGAATGGCAAAGCTCCAGGAGCCGGAGCATCCCCCAAGCCGGGAAAAGAGGCTCTCGGTCACCAACCACCCCTCTCCTCCACAGGACCCACTTCTTGTGCGCTCACCGGGATGCTCCTCCACGCCAGGGGCCAGGAGCCCTGACCTCAACTCTTTCACTGCGAGCTGTTAAAAAAAACCAACCCCATCCCATGAGCTTTTCCATCACCACGGGCTCGTTCCCCATATGGCCGAGCCAGATGTGTTGGAATTAATCACCTTAAAAAGCCTGACAAAGCCATCAGCGGCTGAAATTGGAGCTACAGCGGGAACCGCTCAGTCCCCTTCCCTATCACTAACGCTCCCCATGGCACATCAGGGACGTCACGCCGCTTCCCGAAAAGGCAAAGGCTTCTCCGAGAAGTGGAATAAAGTCACCAGAACTCAGCTACGCTTTCCAACTTCTCCTCGTACCCAACAGATGTTTTATTCACTTTATTAGAAGCCAAACAAGAACTTTAGGGCCTGGGGATTTGCAGGATCATTAAGAAGATTCACTAGAGATTCTGGTATTTAAAGGACGGCATCTATTTCCTAAAGATCCTTCTCAATTAAATGTGTTAGCACATTATTCTCTAAGTGATAACAAAGTATTTATACCTTAAGCAGGTGGAGGAGCTGGAATAAGGGTGAAGCAAAAAAAAAACCCCACAGCAGCTCATCTTGCAGCCACCTCTCCGCAGGCAGGAGAGTTTTTCTCTCCCGTTAATGGCAGAGAGGAGCGAGCCAGGCTGTGCTAACAGGGAGGGCGTGGGGATTAACCCCCGGTTTTTCCTGGCGGGAGGACCGTGCCGCATCCCCCTTACCTGCGGCGTGATCTGCTGCTGCATCCCCGCCCGCACGTTGAAGCCCACCGGGGAATTGGCTGCAAACTGGTTGAGGATCGCCTGTCGGTTTTGATGGATCAGCTGGAGGGGAGGAAAAAAAAAAATCAAGCGAGGGAGATCTTCAAAACCCCGATGCAGGAGCTTCCCACCCGTCCGATCCCGTCCCATTGGGATGCGTGGGCTGCAGGCAGGACCGAGGGTCCCTCCGTCCCCCTGCCCGTGACCCTGGGATGCGGAGGGGGAAGAATTACCTGCTGCTGCCCCTGCAGCCGCTGCTGCAGCTGAAGTCGCAGCTGGTTGGGGGCCGTCGGGGGTCTGTTGAGCGTCTGCCGGGGTTGCATGGCCATGCTGGTGGGGAAGGCGCCGCGGGGCGGCGGTACCTGCACCGGCATGGGTCCGAAGGACGGCTTCTGCCTGACCGTGCCGGGGAAGGCGCCGGGGAGGTTGGTGGTGGGAGAGGCGGAGGAGTAAGGCTGGGGGTACATGCCGGGTTTCTGCTCCATCATAAGCGGTGGGGTGGCTTGTTGGGGCTGGAACCGCTCCGTCAGGGCTTCCAGCCCGCCGCCCTGGCGAAAGCAAAGGGGGAGGAAAAGATCATTTTGGAGTCCCACCGGCACCCGACCTCTCCCGGGAGAGCTCGGAGGGGATGGAGGACGTGCCTGGCATGGGGCAGCTCGCCCGTAAGGATGCTGCTGCCTGTAACCCTCACCCCTGGGCCAGGCTCCAGCCCGGGTGAGCGCTAGCGCTGTGTCGAGGAGGGCATTAAACACCCGCTCCCTGGGGCTTAGCAAACCTTAGAGGGTTGGAAATGATTTCTTTTGGCTTGCTTGGGAGCAAAGACCAAGGCCAGGCTTTTCGGAAGGGCTCAGGGCTCATCTCCCTGGTCTGGTGGGGGGAAGCGGCAGGGGGTAGCAGGAGGTGATGCTGCCTTCCTCTGCCTTCCTCGGCCTTCCTCTGCCTTCCTCCACCTTTCTCTGCAGCATTTGCTAGCGCTCAGCTGCTCATCTGGGCTCCAAACCGCAGCATGCCTGGTTGGACAGACCCTAAGGCTCGGGGGATCGACCTGAGCATGGGAAATAGTTTGTGCTCTCTCTCCTTTCCTATTTTTATGCAGCCTCGGAGGCTCGGCTGGAGGCAGAGGGTACGGCGTTTCGGGCCCCCATCTGCCCCAAGAGCACCTCGGACACAGGTCATGTCCAAGGGTGGGAGCCACGGACCCCCGGGACTGGGAGAGCTGGTGGGGAGGCACAGCTATGTTCCTGCGCTGCTCAGACACCCCTTGCTAGGAACCCATGGGAGACAGGATCTTTTGGTCTATAGTACAGCCATTCCCCTACGAATGAGCCATATTACAGCCAGGGGATGATTTCCACACCGGCAGATCATGATAAGAAGATATTCTGCGCTGCTCTAGCTTGGCTCAGGCAGAGAAATTTGGTGTTTGAGCTGTGAACCCAGAGAGAAATAACTCCTTGGAGCCAGAATCCTTAATCTGTGTCCCATGGATTAAGAGAAAACTGTGTTAAGAGAAACCACACACACAACCCCCCCCCAAATCCCACTGCCTTTGGGATTTGGTCGGATGGTGCCCATCAAAGGACTGAGGCTTGAAGGCAGGGATGAGGATATGGGAATGGTGGTGGGGAAAAAGATATCGCTCAGGATCAATTAAGACGGTGGTGGGGAAAAAGAAATTGCTGAAGGTAAATTAAGATGGAGCTTATATGGTTCACGGGCTGGATACCAGCACATAAACCAGCAGCCCGCGATGGCCAGAAACCACAAAGCTGCTGAAATGAGGCTCTTTCATTCTTCTCTCCCCAAACCACCCAGTTTCCAGCCACCTCCTGATTAAACTGGGCGCAGATATCTCCAGCACCTCATCCCACCACGTCTGTGGTAGCACGGAGAAGACGGTGGGTTTGGTGAAGTCAAGAATAAATCCCCAAACTCTGACCCAGGGGATGCGAGCCCCTACCTGCCAACAACACATCCTGGAGGGGAACTCTCAACACGTTTTCCTCCCAGAGCTGCCTTTATGCTGACATGTTGTTTCTCTAAAGATGTATTTCAAGCAAATATTTCACGGAACTATTCAAAATATTTCTGAGGTTCAGCCGAAGCCATGGAAAAAGCCCAAGATTCCCATTAACAAAATGATCCCTGGATGGGAGCAAAGCTGGGTCGGGGTCCAAACATGAGATAAACCCCCCCCGAGCCAGGTGCTCCTCGGCAGGGGAAGCGCCGGATCGGCGTGGGGATGCTTGGCAGCGTCGGGTGCCATCCGAGGGCATCTCAATCCAGCGGTCCGATGCTGCTGGAGCCTGTCCTGCGCAGGAAAGGGTTGCTGGGGAGCTCTGCCAGCTGAGTCTGCAAAACCCTTGTGAAAACCCTGAGCTGTTGCAGCTGCATCTTTGGCAAGAGCGTCTCAGATCCTTTGTACCAGAGAGGCTGAACTCCCTACCCCTAACTTGCAAAAAAAAATAAATAAAAAGGCAGGTGGTGATTTTGGAGGCACAGCCTCGAGAAAAGGGATGTGGCAAATACCTGACTCGGGAATCAAGTCACTGACAGGTCCCTCAAATCGCTCCTGAGAAGATAAAACCCTCCCCGCAGCGCAGCGCAAGGCATCGCGGCAGGGCCCCAGGAGGAGATGTGCCACCTCCGGGCTTAAATGATGCAGGATCAGGCCCAGCGCAGCCAGAGGGATTCGCTCTGAGAAGCTTCTTTCTTAGGACGTCCCATTTATTAACAGGCTTTACCATTCTGTTCCTTGTTTTGAAAAAAGCATGCGCGTGAGCGCTACGGGGCACGGAAAAAGAGACCACTCGAAGACAAATCCCAAGCGACCCGTCTCATTTTCCACCTCCCTTGCTAGCTCCCGCGCAGCCAGCTTTCTCCTCCTGCCATGCCCTGTTTATTTATGAAACCCTGGACCCTTCAGCGGCATCTGCCCCCACGGGTATCTGCAAACAGGGAGCCTCCACCGGAGCTCAGCTGCAGAAACCAGGGCCCCAGCGCTATCCGAGTAAGACAGCACCACGAAAAGCAAACCTTTTTTTTTTTTCCCCCTGCGGTTCAACCCGAGACAGAAGGGCAGCTGCACTGTAAGCCAATCTTGACAGTCAGGGCTGCACGGTTTCATACCAGCGAGGCCATTAGATATATTATTAGGCAGCACAACCCAGGCTCAGGAATCCCAGGCTGTGGGATTCCAGCTGGAAGGCTCCTCCGTGCCCTAATCCCCCTGGTAAGGTGGGGAAGCGGGACAGCCTGCCAGCTCTCCCCGTTACATGAGCTGCCCGGGGCCGAAAACGCTCGGCCGCCTCCTTGCCAGGCTGCCGGTTCTCATGGGGGATTGCGTTTGAAAAGCGGAGAAGTGAGATATTGTATTTCACGGGGCTGTTTTCCAGCTTTTTTGGCGGGGGGAGCGAACGGCGTGGTGTTAAGTATCGTCTCTGAATCTGATGCGCTCGTGTGTTCCCACTCACATCTGGCCTCCTGTTACCAGATGTTGGAAATCCTCCTCCACGCTCACGTCAAGCCTCAGCATCTGGCCCCGTATGTGACCTCCAATAAGTCCCATGAGTGGTTCTCTCTTTACCTGGACCAGTTTGTCGATCCCAAGAGCTCGATCCAGCTCGGCCAGCTCCGTCTCGTCTTTGCCGCTGAGGAAGGAGACGAGCTGCTCGAGCAGGGCTTTCTCGTCGTTCCGACCCTCCGGCGTGGTGGGAGGACACAGGAGCTCGTCCAGCTGCGAGGTGATGCACTGGCTGCAGAGAGAAGTCAAGGGGAGGCAAGTTAAGGTTTACGAAGCAGCGAGGAGCCTGAGCTGGGAGATGCTCGAGCGACGCAGCCCCTGCAGCCACGGGGACTCGCTCCCACCCCGCTCCATCATGCAAACCCCACGGGACGCAGCCTCGTCCCCCGGCTCCCACACCGGCTGAGCCCGCTCAAGCTCAAGCCCCGTGCCGAAACCTGCTCGTAAGGATGAGCCTCTCCACGAAACGAAGCCCGGACAGCGTTTCGGTGAGGTTTGGGAATAAAACTTTGGTGCTTTTGCAGGCTTTGCTCCCGCAGGCATTTTGGGCAGGACAGCGGGAGGCAGAGCAAAACTTCTGCCGGCACGAAAGGAGGGAGGCTTGGATGGAGCCGGAGCAGCTGGAAGCAAAGCAGCTGAAGGCAAAGGGGAACCTTTGAGCTGCAAAAATAAGATTTCTGCAAAGCTCGCTCAATATTCTTTGGGAATAAGATTAATATGTAATGAGAGACATTCCAATGACGTGACTAATTGGAGTCAATCGGATTTGCCGGGTCTGACACGATGAAGAGAGCCGTGGCACATCACACTTGCAGAGAGGCACAAAGGCGAGGGCTCGAACATGCCAGCAGTTCCCAAGCAGCAGACATGTTTATCCTTTTAGCTCCAGATGAGGACCAGATGTACAGTAAGGAACTGAAGCCAATCTGACCGAGACCGCTGCAGCCAACACACGCAGCCTAAGCCAGGGAAAAGAAATACTCAGCGTTGGGATTTCTTAAATTGCAGAGCGGGAGCAGAGAGGGAAGCGGGGAGACAGAGGTGAAAAGCAGGGCTAGTGTTGCTCCGTAGCCGAGGTCCCTGCCGCTCGCTGCTTGTGTCAAACCCAGCTTTTCAGTGCCAAGGCCAAAGGACGACGTTTGGTGCGCAGGCATCGTTCTTGCCGGGGAAGGGGAGGACAGGCTGCTTCTCCACAGAAACAGGCAGCTAGAGGAGAAACTCAGGTTGGCACCGTCTCTTCAGCCCATGCTGGACCTCTGCATGGACGGCACAAGTTGGTTTATAAAGAGATGGTGGGGATAATACAACCCTTACGTAGTGAATAAACCTCCAGCGCATCCTGCTTCGCAGCCCGATCCAGCCTGCAGAGCCTTCCCCACCTCTCCTCTCCTCCAGCACCATGCGTGGTGGGGTTCAGACGAGTCTCCGGGCAGGTAACGGGGGACAGACGAGGTCTTGGACCCTGTGCATCATGCCCCCAGTCATACTGGTTTTGTGTTGCAAAGGTTTTCTATCCACCACGACCCTTCAGGCTTTTTTTAAGGCGAAAACTCTGATTCTGTATGTGGTGAGGAGGAGAAATTCAGCTGCTTGAGGAGATGGTGTCAAATGCTGCTTGAGGTCCCATAAAACACCTCCCTGGCATGGCCTTCAAGCGCCGCTCCGAAAGGCTGCAGGTCTCCAGCCCTGCACAGATGTCCTCGAAACCTCAGGCATCCCAGATGGCTCCGGGTGCCAGCGCTGAGGCAACCGAATCGGGCCCTGGGCGGCGTGTTTGACCTTGGGGTATTAGAGGAACACGTGCGAGAACAGCGAGCTGGACTTGCTTCAAGGAGCCTTGGAGGTGGCCCAAGGTGTCCCTCTCCTGCAGAAGACGCAAGAGCACTTGTCCTTGGGACACGAGAGGGGGGATCTTCTTGTCCCACTTTATCAAGAGGCAAAAAAAGCAGGGGAGGATTTGGGGAATGGGAGGATGTAAAAAGGAAGCTCCTCTTCCCCAGGACACCCGGTGCTGGGAGATCTGGGCACCACCAGCTCCTTAAAGAAGGCCAGGACCTCAGCCCACCTCCAGCTAACGTGAACCTCCCAGCTGGGAAACCTTTACAACACACAAAGCAAAAGCTCTGCCGGTTTGATCTTAAATAAAATATATGTCTTGGTCCTGTAATATCTGCAGCCCAAAGGCTCTGTCTGCTTGTTCCGACCGCGGTCTCCGTCGGGTGGACATGCAGACGCTGCGATTGTGGGCATCTCCCAGGACAAGCGTGTCCTCCCCAGCTGGAGCACATCTGCAGGTCTTGAGGATCAAAGTCCAGAGGCTTTTCCCCAGCAGAATCTCTTCTCTCGGCTGCAGTGGAAGCAGGGTTTTGTAGTTGATCACCATGCCACTAGATGGAAGTGTTTAGACCCCACCAAGATGCTGCCAAGGCAGGTCTCACCCATGATGCTCCATCACACCTACGGTTACTGAAGATACGAGAGGGAACTGAGCTGGGAACCAGGTTCTCCCAGTGTTGCCTCTGCCCACCACCTCTGGCAGGAGCCACCCGTGCCCGGAGACCCTAATTCAGGAGGAATGGCGGCTCACCAGGACGAGCAGCCCTCTACCTCTCTTCGTGCTGTCGTCTCGTGGCCCCGGTCCACGTGTTGGTTCTACCAGTGGCTCCAGTGCGCGGGGAGCTCAACCTTGCTGTAGGGAGCCAGTGGAGCCATGGGAAGTCCCACCACGCAGCACGGTTGTCCTTGCTTTCTCCCCCCTCAATGCCGAGAAAACCAAATACCACCTTGTAAAACCCTAACCAGGTTGCAATTCTAAAATGTGGTTGAAACCACCGCTCTCCAAAGGCAGGGACTGTGTGAGATTTGTTACCGCCACATCTCACCAGGCTTCGGGCAGATGCCGCCACTCCACCGGTCCGACCTCGTCTCCTGGCACAGGGCTCTGCCCTGCAAACCACCCAAGGTGTTTTTTCCACCCGAGGACTCAAGGGATGCTGTTGCCAAACGCTTTCCTCCTCGATACCTGCGCAGGTCCCAAGCCTTCCACGCCAACCTGGGTCCTCGCTCAATAATCCTGCTGCAAAGGATGAGCCAGAAGAAAACCCAGCTCCCTTCCTCCCAGCTGCGCTGGCTGGGGAGACGAAAGCGTCTACAGCCAGGCAGACTGACTCAGTGCTTGGAGCACAAGGCTGCTGAGTAAGGTAAGGTCATTTTTACCCCATAAGCAGCATTTTAACGAACGTTTGTAGCTTAAAAACCAGAGTGATTTTTCTAGCAACTCTGCCCTTTGCCAGGTATGCCCCACGGATCTTATCCCAACAAAATAACGACACTGGCAAGGCTTAAAAGGAAAGTTTCTTCCCTGTGGCAAGGACTCGGGCTGAGGTCAATGCTCAGTTAAGCGGGGATTTGGTTTATCTCCCAGTTCTTTCAAGCAACAAGAGGCTAAGTCCTTCCAGCAGAAGTCCAAGATCCAGTTGCAGCAGCGGAGACCACTTAGGCAACTCTCTTGGGCTGAGCGAAGAGCTTTTAGAAATTAAACCCAATTTAGCCCCTAAAAAAAGATGTTTGGCTACCGGCTTGCTCGGATATGACCCTTACATGTGTCTTCTTCACGACTGGAAAACAGAGCTTGCGCTCATCTGCTAAAGACTTTAATTAGCAGAGGAAATTCTGCCTCTCTGCAAAGCAGGGCTGGGCTTTGGCAGGAGGATCCACGCAGAGCTCATCAGCGCTGGCTCTTAAACCAGGTACCCGAAGCCCTCCCCGGGCCGGGGGGAGGATTCACCTCCCATCCGCATCAAAGCCATCTCCATGAGCGCTGCTGCCTCAGCGAGGACTTTGGGGTGCCCCTTGCCCGGCAGGGCATCGACCGCCAAGCTCCGTCGGCAGGGCTGGCCGCGCTTCTGAGCTCCCGTCCCAAAATATCTGACCTACGGTCTCCTCCAGCCCATTTATAGCCAAGGATTGACGTTGTGCTTTGGGCAGGTCATGGCCCCTTGGCTGCTCCATGGGGCATGGACCCAAAAAAGGTGATTAGAGGACCGGAGGGGGTTATTTGACGCTGGATTAGAGCTGTAATAATTTTAGCTGAAGCCAAGCACATGGGGACTGCAAAGAGCTGCAATTGCGTGAAAACACAAAACTGTTCCATGGTTCTCCGGATCCCACCCCTGCCCCTGGCGAGAAGGGGTGCCGGAGAACACCCACCCAAATATTGCCACTGGCAAGGGGTAGCGGGGACTCGCAGCATCCTTGGCTCTGCCACGGATATACGGGATTGTTCAGGTCCAGTCACACCCTGGATGTCTCCCCCCACCCACCTTCCTCATCCACCCACACGCTGGTCCCTAGAGAGATAACAGACATCACCTCTCGCACCGTAGCACCCTTCCCATCCCAGCTCCCAGCACTTTCATGGTACCAGCAGCAACCACCGCCGCCGTACGGCGACGGCAGTCGTGCTCATCCCAGCCGGCAGTCGCCGGGTGTCCTGGCAGGCAGCAAAGCAAGGACACGTCTCTTTGACCCAGGCAGCTCTTCCCAGGACATCCCCATGTTCTCCTGGGAGAGGTCGGGAAGCCGCCAGCCCTGCAGTACTTACTCTTCGGGTTTATTCAGCGCGCCTCGATTCATGGCTGACATGCTGTTATCCGTCCAGGGGATCTGCTCCCCCATTCCCGGCTGTCCAAACTGGTGATCCGGCACCCCCATCTCCAGCTCAGGCATTCCTGGGGGGAAAAGCAGGACGGGGGGAGGAAAGGTTAGTGCGTGAGCAGGGCTTGGGTGCTGCCGGGGGGACCCGGAAAGCTCGGAGCAACGGGGTACCAACCGCGTCCTAAAACATCCCTAAAAGGGATGCCAAGATTTACCAGTTACGGTTCTTTTCAACCCAAAGTTACAGGTATCAGGCGTGGTTTCCTAACCATTAATTACAAGCACGAAATTCTGGGTGAAAATCCATGCAGATCCCACGCACCCAGCGGATATATACGACCCTGCGTACCCAGGATGTGCGAATGCTACTGAAACGTTTCCCTTTTCAGCACATTTCCAGCAAGATTTTCCAACTTTAGTCAAGTTAGAAGGTTTCTTCTTGAAGGCAAATTGTTACTACCAGAGATTTTAGCTTAAAAACTAGCCCACACCCATTAGCATCTTCTGCCTCTCCGTTGGAGAAAAGTTAATTTGCACAGAGAAAGGAGCCAACGCAATTAAATTAAGTCGTAGCAGAACTCGGAGCCCAAGACCAGGACAGAGAGATTTATGAGGCTGGAGACTTTACGTCATCCCATTTGAAATAGGAATTGGGATTGAAGATCAAACGGCATCAAACCAGCCCGTGGAGATCCATGGGGATGGAAACCGGAGGGGTAAGCATATTTCTGGCCACGGTGGCATCTCTGTCACATTGGGATGTGCTATCGGTGGCCGCCCCTATGCCAAAACCCCCGAGTTTCTAAGAGAAGCGCTGATGAAGGCAGTTGCTAAAGATGAAAATCTCTCTTCTTTTAACCAAGCTCAGCTGTGCTGATTCTTTTCCCAATAAAATATCCTTGAAAACATCTGTGGTTACCCGGTGTCTTTGCTGTTGTCACAAGGAGCCACCAGCTTCATGTGCCACCCGGAGCGTGGGGTTTGTTTCAAAAAAGAGAAAATAAGAGCCCGGAGGGGAAGGAGGGGAGCAAGGTCCAGCTGGGGGATGCTCAGCATCCCAGCACATGCACTGGCACGCCGGCTCCTGCCGAGCACTCTGCTATTTCTTGAAATTTCTTAAAAAAAGCCTTAAGGTTGCTTGGCAACAGGCGGATCCCGGTGGTGCCAGTGGCAGCCACGGCAGCTCCAGCCGGGCCGGGGGGAGGTCGAGGCAACAGTCGCGGTGCAGCCCATCCCCAATCCTTCCTCAACTCGCCCAACAACGGTCCCCAGGCTCCTTGATGCTGAAGATCCCAAGCAGAGCATCACTGACCGGCGGCTCATTTACCGGGGTGTGGGTGACGCTCCTCGAGGCAGCTGGACCCGGCTGTGGCTTAACAGGTATCAGGGCAGGATGTAAAATAATAATATTACATTATAATATAATAATATTATATAGCTGCAAGCTGCTGTGACGGTGCAACGTGCAGGGCTGATCTCTGCCTCCCCTCCTGGAGGGGACTCGGAGGAGATGAAAGCTCTCCTGTGATCACAGAATCACAGAATTCATTTGGATGGAAAAGACCTTTAAGATCATCGAGTCCAACCGTCCCTGTCCACCACTAAACCATGGCCCTAAGCACCTCGTCTGCCCGGCTTTTAAATACCTCCAGGGATGGGGACTCCACCACTGCCCTGGGCAGCCTGTTCCAGGGCTTGACAACCCTCTCCGTGAAGAAGTTTTTCCCAATATCCAATCTAAGCCTCCCCTGGCACAACTTGAGGCCATTGCCTCTCGTCCTATCGCTTGTTCCTTGGGAGAAGAGACCGACCCCCACCTCGCTGCACCCTCCTCTCAGGTGGTTGTAGAGGGCGAGAAGGTCTCCCCTCAGCCTCCTCTTCTCCAGGCTGAACAACCCCAGGTCCCTCAGCCGCTCCTCACAGCACTTGTGCTCCAGACCCTTCCCCAGCTTCGTCGCCCTTCTCTGGCCACGCTCCAGCACCTCCATGGCCTTCTTGGAGTGAGGGGCCCAGAACTGAACACAGCACTCGAGGTGCGGCCTCACCAGTGCCCAGCACAGGGGCACCATCACTGCCCTGCTCCTGCTGGCCACGCTATTCCTGACACAAGCCAGGATGCTGGTGGCCTTCTTGGCCACCTGGGCACACTGCTGGCTCACACTCAGCCGGCTGTCGACCAACACCCCCCCATCCCTCTCTGCCCAGCACTTTCCAGCCACTCTTGCCCAAGCCTGCAGCCTTGCGTGGGGTTGTTGTGGCCCAAGTGCAGGACCCGGCCCTCGGCCTTGTTGAACCTCATCCAATTGGCCTTGGCCCATCCAGCCAGCCTGGCCAGGTCCCCCTGCAGAGCCTTCCTGCCCTCATCAGATCAACGCTCCCGCCCAGCTTGGTGTCATCTGCAACACTGTGATGCTCTCCTTCTCAAGAGAAGCTGCCCAAACCAAGAGCTTCACGTGATTCAGAGGGGCCGGTTGCGTGCAGGGCTGTCCAGAGTTACGACGAGTAGCGGCTACGCCATCCTGCATCCGTGGGCTGGTGGGGAGCGTGGCAGTCCCACACCGCAAGCAGGGCCAGGCTGTGCTCCGAGGTGAACGGTGTGCAAGATGCAGGGCTGATGCTCTCCTGGAGCCCGGCCACCGTCGGAGAGGGGACAGCAGATGAATCCAGCAGCTCTTCTAGTCCCACGCTACCCCCATGAGGAGACGAGATCTGGGTTATTTGCTCTCTGCACCTGCAGTCAAGCCGTTGTACAGCCCCAGTGCACGGTGGCAAGCAAAGTCCCTCTTCCAGCTCATGTTTAGCATCACCTGATGCATCGAGGGAAGCAGCGGGCAGAGAAGCAGCATCCACAACCCTATGGAGCCCAGGCTGCTGAAACGGCTCACGGCGATGTCTGCGGTGTTTTATTGTCGGCAATTTCAGCAAGGTGAGGTGAGACTGTTGCTTCTGCAGCTCTTCTCCTGACACACCACCCGTGCTCCGGGTCTCGTGGAAATTAAAGCTCGACCAGTGCCAGGGGAGCCTGAGCTGCTGTCACCGCTCGGGCGAGGGGATGCAGCCTCCTCTGCCTGCCTCCCTGGGAGCTGGGACGGACGGAAAGGTCTTTATTTTGTCTGAAACTATACCGACGCGAAAAGAGAGAAAAGAATAAGCACAGCTTGGAAGCTCGCTGCCCGTGAGAAGCTGGTGGTGAGCAGCGATGCTCGAGCTCCACCCTGCAACGCCTTTTCTCCCGTGGGACTCCCTGGAAAGCCTCAGCGTAACCTGGAGAAGGTGGAGAGGAGCGATGCCTGCGGCTGCACGTACCTGTGTCGGGTGGGAAGGGGTTTGGTGCGGTCACCGTGCCCCTGCCCTGCTGGCTCGGCCCGCGGGCGTGCGGGCTGCTGCCGTTGCTCGCTGGACAAGGAACCGGCCTCAGCTGCGCTGGCTCCAGGGGATCGCAGAACTCAAAGGGGGCCCGACCAGCCTGCACGCCCTGCCCGCTGTTCATCGCTGGAGATTCATTAAATGACGGAAAAAAAAAAAAGCAAAAAAGCACAAATCAGATCCAAATCATTCCCAAAACTCCTTGCAAGATCACCGGCGCTCGGCAAAATCCTTGCCCCACCAGGCACGGAGCCGGCGTCGGTAAGTTTGGAGGGCGAGAAGGGGGTCGTGGTGGGATGTCACCTCGCCTAAAGCTGAAGGCTCGGTCCCGTGTGTGGCTCGGTCACCCGCAGCCACCCTGGGGGAGCCGCCGCAGGTGACAACAGCCCCCGGGCAGCACCGCAGCTCCTGCACGCTGTGTGTGAAGGTAAGGGGATCCAGGAGCCGGGCTGGCACCCAAAAACCAGTAGCTGGAGCTTAAAATAATCAGCTGGGCATAAAAATTAAAAATAATCACCTGGACGTAAGAAAGGCAGGGGGGATGGGGGTGGTATCCACCTAAAACACGTAGACGGGGTTTGAACGCTGCTAAAAGGAGGGTATCGGGACCACGGCGAATGCTAGCGGCTGAAGCGCAGCGCTCTCGCTTGGTGTAACCACATCGACCAGGCTCTGCTCCCCCCGGGGGTGACCCCGGCGCAGGAGCCGTGCCCCCCTTACGCCTGGCAGCCAGGGGGGAGCCTCAGCAGCGATGCTCCCCGGGCTGGCCTGCTGCCTGCGCAGCTCTCGCCTATCACCTGCTGGCTTGAAATCACTTCGAATGACGTCGTTAGGCCTTGCGTTACTCTGATTTTTATTCAGGTAAGTTTTTGCAAGTTCAGCTGCGGTTTGCCGTCGGGGAGCACGTCTCGAACGCCCACGTTGAACTGAAAAATGAATGTAAGAGGCAGCCTTGCAAGCGGGTGGCCGCCAGCCGTGGGTGCTGGCAACCCCTCTCCCACCCAGCGACACCTCTAAATCCTCAGGGACCGGCTTAGGGGTGCACCGCTGCCACCCGGCACGAGTTAAACCCGACGGCAGCACCTTCAGCGAGGCTCGTGGTGGGTCTCCTCGGCGGTAACTGCTATTTTAGACGCTGTAACCCGGGCGGGCAGCAGTTGGCACTTCAAGCGCTCGCACCGCAGCCCCTGCCGCAACCGCGCTCACTCTCCTCCCCGCTCTCACTTGGATGCAGGATTCCCTTTCCTCCGAAGGGTCCCCCCAGCTCTTAATTACGCCGGAGCATTACGAGCGTCCCCGCTGCCGAAGGTACCAACCATCTCAGCCCTGGGACAAGAGGGTCCTTGGCAAGGAACTCCTAGGCTCGAGCGGTAAGCCTAATGATGAATTCAGCTCGGAGGTGACGGGTGAATCGCTCCACGGCTCCAGCTACGGGGCTGACAGCTCCTTTTCGCCTCCCAGGCATCTCCCCGACGGAGGGGAGGCACCGCACGGCTCCCCGATGCCTCCGGGCTCAGCGCAGCCCTCGCTCATCGCCCTTCCAGCATCCATCTCACGCTCTACCCTGTACATCTTCTGTTAGCTGACGTTCCGATTTATGAGACCCCAAACTCTTCCCCTATGATTTCGTGCAGGCAGGGCGATGTTTCAGCCCGTGGCACTTTGCTCCAGAGCCCGCCTGCAGCTCGCAGAGGGTTTTTTAAGGGGTTAGAGACCTGCAAGCCATTGCTCGGCAGCACGATGCTGCGCTGCCCTCGGAGGGTCCCCCCTGAGAGCCCACTGCAAACCCAGCCTCCCAGGCGGGGTTCACCCCACTTCACGGCACGATTTTGGCCGCGTTCACACCACCGCGTTGCTTTTCCTTCTGCTGCGATGCTCCTACCCTTTTAAAGGCTCTGCTTCTGCAACCTGAGTGCTCCGAAAATATCCCAGCCCTGCCTGCCAGAGCCGCCTCACGGGCTTCTTGCTGGGCTGGAACCCAAAACCTCCTCACCTCCATTTGCTGAAGAAGTACCAGGATGATTATCCCTCCCTGGGTAGGATGTGGACCAGCAGCTAACTGGTTTATACTGGGGCCTGTCCTGCCGCTCGCTCTCCCTTCCCTCTGCTCTGAAAGCTGCGCTTTCTGCAGCTTCAAACGCACGTCTGCGTTCAAGACTCGGCGCGATTTGCAGCGGCAGCGATACAGGGCACGTGCCAGATAATTATAGCCATGAAAAATCAAGTGTGGGATGGGAAAAGCCCCACGGGGTCGGGACCGGCTCTGGCACGCTGCCCCGGGGATGCCGTGGTACCAAAGGGGACAGGCGAGCATCCCCCGTGCCGCAGGGCTTGGGGCTGGCACGGGCACGTCCATCACGGCAAGCGCGCGGCGTGGGCTCTGACCAAGCACACCGCGATAGCAGGAGTCACTGGGTGCAGTTATTTGGGCACATTTATGCTGTAATTGGTAAAAGCTTGCCTTCCCCGCGGTGGATGCGGGTGGTTTGCTGGGAATAGCTGTGCCTCTGTAACCGCCCAGCCTGGGGGAGCCCACCTCGAGGAGCCCCAGCTGCAGCCTCCAGCCACGGGGACCACGTACGCTTTTGCTACGTAACACCCTGAATTTATTATTTGCCTGCAGGCTCCTTCAGGAGAGAAATCGTAATTTTTTCTTTGGTAAAACTGCTCACTTTGGAGAAAAATCAGATCTTTTTTTCCTCCCCCCCGCCCTAGGCAAAAGGTCCTGATGCTGCACCTGAGCACATTAAGTCTCAAAGCCCTGTCTGGAAGCAACAGCGATGCTTTGAAACCTCAAACACCTCTGGCTGAGCCCGCCTGCTCCCTTGCGACCACGCACACATCTCGGAGGGACGGTATCCCTCTCCTCTCACGGCTGTTTGCAGGGGAACCGCGGGGCTCAGCGCCACCAGCCTTGCACCAGCCTGCAAAGCCCAGGTCCCCCAGAGCATCACCGCAGCCGGATCCAGGATGGTGGTACCCCAGTAGAGCCGGTGATGAAGGAGACCCTCCCCTCCCACCCCCCGGCAGGGACCCTGTCTGGGGGCGAGCGCCGGCGTTCCCCGGGGGCTGACACGTACGGTTGAGTCCCGTGGGGGCTCTGGCAGCGGTGCTGGGCTGCAGGGGGGCTGCCAGCATCTCCGGTTTGACGGCGACGCCGGCCACGCCGCTCTCGTTTCTCTCCGGTCCGCACAAGCCGGGCAGCTGAGCCGCTTTCTCCAGCGAGGGCAGGAGCTGATCCAGCTGCTCCAGTTCGGCAGCAAACTAAGGAAGGCAAAAAAAAAAATCACAGGTCGATGATCAAGCCCAACGCACCACCTCGGCGAGACCAGGCGCCGCTTTCGCACGCACACAGCCCCCCAACGCTGCTCCCCCTATCCCTCTGCTTGCCGAAATGCTGAGCATCTCACACGGATGGAGAAGCAGCCCCGCGTCCCTCTGCCTGGCCAGCCGCAGACCCTGGGGGCACGAGGACCGTCCTCCCCCCGCGCCCACGTCCCCACCCCAGAGCCCGCTCCTCGGCGGCAGCTTCGAGATGCTCGCGTGCTGCAATTAGCATAATTATTAACGGTATATATAACCTCCAGCTATTTAAAACGGGAGATAATTTGCTTTGTTAATATACATATGCTTATGCTGAAATTATAATAATAAAAAAAAAATTGGTCTGTTCTAAGAAACAGAAGTGACTTTTTGGAACAAGTGTCCAAAACCGACGCTGGCCTCGGGCATGTAATTAACCTCAATGGGGCAGTAAAATCTCATTCAGCTTTTCCAGCCTTCATCAGCGCTAAGAGTGGAAGACTAGAAGTTTAGCCCGGGGACTCAAATAAATGGGAAAGTTACTGGGAAAGGGATTTGCACCAGTGGCTGTAATAGCGGTGCTGTAAAGCAGCAGGTTGGGATTAAAGGGGCCGAGATAAATGAGCTTTGGCTAAAAAGAAAAATATCTCAAGGGAAGCTAAATGCTTTAAAATCTAAGGACGCGTACCGCTGCCGGAAGAGCCATCCCTCGGCGTTAGGGAAAGCCTGGCCGTTAACACGGGGTAATTAATAGACAACTTGATAGCACTAGGGAAAACCACAGAATCCTTTGGTTGGAAAAGACCTTTAAGATCATCGAGTCCAACCGTACCTGTCCACCACTAAACCATGTCCCTAAGCACCTCGTCTGCCCGGCTTTTAAATACCTCCAGGGATGGGGACTCCACCACTGCCCTGGGCAGCCTGTTCCAGTGCTTGACAACCCTCTCCGTGAAGAAGTTTTTCCCAATATCCAATCTAAACCTCCCCTGGCGCAACTTGAGGCCATTGCCTCTCGTCCTATCACTTGCTACTTGGGAGAAGAACATCTTTGCGTTTGATGGAGGGACTGATGCTCCGGTCCAGCAAAGATGGAGAAATCCGGTAGGAATTGGGATCCTGGCTTCGACAAGAGGCTCTGCCATCAGCCGAGACGCGGGGCTGCGCCGACAGCCCCTGCCCGTGATAAATAGCTGGGAGGCTGCTGGCTTCGGGCATCCCGGGGATGCCGCTGCACTTCCCTGGCTGACGGAGCAGCGTTAAAGACCTCTCACCAAGGTGACAGCTTTGCTCCTTGCCAGAAGAAATCATGGGAAGCTTCTCCCTAAATCCTAGCTGGAAATATTTCATATCTCAGATAAAATCCTCCAAACCACCTTGGGATAGACCCTCCAACAACGGTGGCTCCATCGAAACCACGAACCCAGTCCAGCATCCGAGACCTGAGAGACCCCGCTCACGCTCCCACCGTGTCAGAGATTTTCTTCTTGACCTTCGCCGCTCTTTTTTCCCCGCTTCCCTACCGTCTCATGGAGCACCTGGGCAGATGAATTGGTATTTTTTAATATATGTGACAGGGCACGCGGTTGTTTTTCCTTTACAGTAGCATGTTGTGAATGAAATGATGTTTAGACAACACCGATGACGAAAAGTGCACTGCGAGCAGCAGGCGTCAATATTACAATTTATACTGGACTAACCAGTCTTTTTCTTTTCCCCCGTATCCTTTCCATCAAATCCTAACCCCAGAGCCCTGAGAAGCCGAATATCCTCCTAAACCCAGGCTCACAGAGAGAATTAAATGCGGCAAATTCAACTCCTGCAGCAGCCTGCACGTCGGAACTCTTCCAAATAACGGAATTTCTCGACCGAGCGGAATTCCTTTAAAGCTCAAGTTTGCAAAACAAAGAGAACTGGGAGACATCCACGATATAGCAGAAATGCACCTCCTCGACTCCATCTCCTCCTGCAGGGAGGTCATTTTGGAGGCAGAGGGAGAAGAAGGGCACAGAGGGAGCTGTGGCCATCCAAAACGGACGTTAAGCGGAGATAAATGGGCAGCGGTGAAGTTCTTGGGTTGCTCGTTGGGTATGTGAAGAGGTTGGAGGACAGAGAGGTGGGAATGAAGGACACGGGGTGGGAGCAGGGTGCTTATCAGTTGTTTTCTGGAGCACCCAAACTTGCACCTGGAATCTGTGCCCACTTTAATGGGTATTTTATTTCTCCTCCACGTCCAGAAAATGCACAGTGCTGGAGGGCTGGAGCAGCTCAGGCCATCCAGTCTTGCTCAGAGAAGGCTCAGACCTCCACGACCTATTTCTGCCCCCAAATGGGTGAGAAAACCCACGGTGCGAGGGCTGGAGACGCGGCGTGGCTGAATATTTCCGAATAGCCTCTTCTTCCCCCAACCTCCGGCTCCCGGCAGAAACAAGGGTCCAAAACCAGAGCCAACCAAAAGGCGAACCAAAGGACACCACCTCATCTCTGCCCTTCAGCCCTCGCCCAGTCAGCTCGTGGGATGCCCCGTGGGTGAAATCAGCTTGGCGAGGAGGTCCGAGGTGCTTCCAGGTGGTACCCACCCAGGAAACCTTCATCCATGGCTGGACCTTCACACGGAGTGGAGGCACTTCTCCTCCCAAGCCACTTGGGCAACGAACTACTTGCACAAATTAAATAATCCCACGAGTTTATTGCAAGCTTCAGATCATTGGAATTTGCTGTGGAGCCCCGGTTCCTGGTGGCAGCTATTTCCACAAGGATCTCCAGCTCTCTGTCATCGCTCCTCTTTTTTCCTTCTTTTCAAGGAAAGGATTCTACCCTGCTTGCAAAACCAAGCTGAAATGTAGATTCAGACCAAAAAGTGAATGAAAAAGAAGGTAAAACTTTATTTTTCAGGGAATCACAGAATGGTTTGGGTTGGAAGGGACCTTTAAAGGTCATCCAGTCCAACCCTACTGCCATGGGCAGGGCCATCTTCAACCAGATCAGGTTGCTCAGAGCCCCGTCCAACCTGACCTTGAAGACTTCCAATGATGGGACATCGATGATTTCTCTTTGAGGGTGGACGGTGGAGGCAGCTGAGCGCTCCCAGGCCCGGGCAGCGCTGCCTGCTCCCCAGCATCATGTTCAAGGGCAGATTTAAGACAACGTGACCTGAAGGAAAGTTTCCTCTTCCCCTAGCTGAAGTTCACCTCATGCCTTGATGCACAAGGATGAAGAGCCCTTCCAAAACCTTGCTTATTCTTTTCCTTTCAGTTTTTTTTAACTGTTGTAACTCCTACTAGCTCTTACCCAAATATTTTTTGTTCTCACCCCACGAACAGGTGGCTCCGAGCAAACCCAGGGCGTTTCCATAGGATAAATCCAGAAAGGCAATAATTCCTTCAAGGCTGAAGGCGAGCCGCAGAGCCTGCCCCGCAATTAACGTCGCTCCTAATTGACGTTTCCATTCTTAAAGTAATCACACATGAAAATAAAAACCTAGCAAGTGCTAGTTTTTATTTGCAATGGCAGCTCCCCCTCCCCACGCCGCACCAAAGCAGCCTGTAACAGAAAACACGTGGAAATGAAACCCTGTCCTTAGCCGCTGAGCAGCGAAGGGTTGTTCACTCCTCAGAAAATGCATTTTAAGACTCTGCAAACCCTCTCCAGCCTCTTTTATTAACTCTTTGGAAGCACTTGGTGCGGTCTAACCTATAATCCTGATGCTCTCCAGCTGCCTGGGGAGGGATACTTGGAACCGAAAAGCCACGAAGGAGCCTAAAAATGCTCGGCTGCTTCCAACAGCGCAGGAGAGGGGCTTATAAACACATCCAGGCTCGAGTCCCTCCAAGCTCCGTGTGCCTGTTCGCGAGCAGAGCACAATTAGCAAGCACAGCCTCATTTAATTAACAGGGCTTTCTGCCCTCTCTGAAGGATGGAGTGCCTGGAACCATCACTGACAGTCAGCAAAGAGCCTGCCTGAACCCCCGGCTGGCCAGTGAATCCTGCCCGTGGATGTCTGGGAGACCAGGCAAGCAAAGCTCTTCCCGTGCCCCGGAATTTTGCCTAATTTTGGCTACAACCGCACTCCCTGACACGCTCCCAGCTTCGTGAAAGCAGGTTGGGGCGGCTCCATACAACAGCCCGTGCACCTCCCGGGAGGATGCTGTGCCTTCCACTGGAGCATCGTGGTGGGTACCTGGCTCTACGGCAGGTTCACCGCCCACCTGCAAGCTCCCACGGGCCCCCCAAAATAAGCACGTCTTGACTTGGGTCTTCCTCATCTGGAAGCACGTTAATCTAGATGATGGATCTCAAATGGGAGATGCTGGGGGAGGACGTACCATCCACTAGGCAACGACACCGTCCACAGGCTGGAGCAAGGGGCTGTGACCAACTGGATGAGGTTCAACAAGGCCGAGGGCCGGGTCCTGCACTTGGGCCACAACAACCCCACGCAAGGCTGCAGGCTTGGGGAAGAGTGGCTGGAAAGTGCTGGGCAGAGAGGGATGTGGGGGTGTTGGTCGACAGCCGGCTGAGTGTGAGCCAGCAGTGTGCCCAGGTGGCCAAGAAGGCCACCAGCATCCTGGCTTGTGTCAGGAAGAGCGTGGCCAGCAGGAGCAGGGCAGTGAGGGTGCCCCTGTGCTGGGCACTGGTGAGGCCGCACCTCGAGTGCTGTGTTCAGTTCTGGGCCCCTCACTCCAAGAAGGCCACGGAGGTGCTGGAGCGTGGCCAGAGAAGGGCGACGAAGCTGGGGAAGGGTCTGGAGCACAAGTGCTGTGAGGAGCGGCTGAGGGACCTGGGGTTGTTCAGCCTGGAGAAGAGGAGGCTGAGGGGAGACCTTCTCGCCCTCTACAACCACCTGAGAGGAGGGTGCAGCGAGGTGGGGGTCGGTCTCTTCTCCCAAGGAACAAGTGATAGGACGAGAGGCAATGGCCTCAAGTTGTGCCAGGGGAGGTTTAGATTGGATATTGGGAAAAACTTCTTCACGGAGAGGGTTGTCAAGCACTGGAACAGGCTGCCCAGGGCAGTGGTGGAGTCCCCATCCCTGGAGGGATTTAAAAGCCGGGCAGACGAGGTGCTTAGGGCCATGGTTTAGTGGTGGACAGGGACGGTTGGACTCGATGATCTGAGAGGTCTTTTCCACCCAAATGACTCTGTGATTCTATGCAAGTACATTACAGAGATAAGGAGTTCAATTCCCACCGCCTATGGGACAACCGACCGCGACGCCCAAGCCAACTGAGCCCTTAACCTTATTAAGAGACTTATTGTGTATTTGTCATTCAAGGCTCTCCGAGCGCTCCGTTATTCATCCCGTCTCTCCGAACGCCGGCAGCCTTATTTGCCGCAGTCGGTAAGCAGGCGATCAGCCCTGCTCTTCATGTCAGCCGCTCTCTTCTCTTTGCTTAAAAAGGATTAAGCAGCCTTATCCATGTTACCATCTCCCCCGGCTTTCAAAAAATAAGAAATCTCTTCTATTCATAGCTGCGTGTAATGAATATTTATACACCCAAATCTCCCTTGCAGAGATCTGTCACTGGATTATTCAATTTAATAATACTTTTAGGATAACTAAAAGGCCCGTATAATTGCTAATCTCAGGCAACAAGAGGGCAATGGATTGAAAATTCCCTGGGACGTGAGCCCTGAATGTGCCCAGAGATGCAGAATTAAGAACCTTTTCGCATGGCAACGTGCACGTGGCCTTCTCCTCACTCAAGCCCACCACCTGCAGCGACGCGCTGCGTTTCTTTCTTGTTTTTATACACCCGGTGAAGTTCCTCCCTTCCCTTCCCACCATTGCTTTGAAGGTCTGAGCTGCCAAAACGTGAAGCATCCAGACAAAAGGGGATAACACCGGCGCTGGAGAAGGTGGCATCAGCACTGGAGAAGGTGGCACCAGCGCTGGAGAAGGTGGCACCAGCGCTGGAGAAGGTGGAAGTACCACGGCAGAGGGTGGCACCAGCGCTGGAGAAGGTGGCAGCACCACTGCACAGGGTGGCGCCAGGGCAGAAGGTGGTACCAGCGCTGGAGAAGGTGGCATCAGCGCTGGAGAAGGTGGCACCAGCACTGGAGAAGGTGGCACCAGGGGCAGAAGGTTGCGGCAGCCTCAGGACATCTCCCCACACTTCTCCCGGCCCCACCACCTTGCTGCAGAGGGAGCGCGCCAGCAGGTTTGGGGGGAAACTGCCCCCCAAAACACGACTTGTCGAGAGCATCCCACCAGCACAGACACAGATGGGTCAACTCACCTGGCCCTGCGTCTCCAGCTTGACCTCCTCCGCAGCAGGAGGTTTGGCGAGCGGCACCGGGGCCGTGTTACAGGGCTCCATCTGCTCCGTCTTCTCCACCTTCACCTTCACGTCGTCCAGGCTCAGCGCCGGGGCTGCAGCAAGCTCCTTCTCATCCTTGTCCAGCAGATAGCGCAGGAGCTGGTGATCCTTGACATCTTTTTTCTTCAGCGCGTCTGGCTCCAGTTTGATGTCCGGGGTTCCCGGCAGCTGGCTCTGAGCCGTGGGGGTGGTGGCGGGGTTCGGGGCGTTCTCCTTCTTCTCGTGCTCCATGGCCAGGGTGGTAATATCAGAAGGGCTGCCCTCCTGAAGGAGTCTATGCAAAATCTTGTGCCGCTCGGTCAGCGAGCTATGGGAGGAAGGGCAGGTGCTGCTGGGAGGGTTGCCGGAGGCCAAGGTGCCAGCAGTGCCCGCGCAGGCTAACGAATCTTTGCAGCTCGTGTCCGCGTCAGCATGTCGAAGCTGCTGCTCCGCCGTGGTGGCCAGGAGCTGGACCAGCTTATGGCTGGTGGCTTGGGAGCACTTGCTGTCCCCCTCCGAGAGCCTGTCGCCGGCATGCAGCATGCCCGAGTCCAGCGGTTTGCCATCGCCCGAACCGCCGTCCGACTGGATCATCTCGCTCAGGATGGAGGCGATCTCTTTGCTGTCCTTCGACTCCGCTTTCATGGGTTGCATGGCGAGGCGGCCGGGCGAGCTCTGGGAGCTGAGCTGTCTCAGCACGGGGGGTGGAGTGGAGTACCCCACCGGCGTGCTGGGACCTTCCGTCAGCCCCTGCATAGAGTTTATGGGGGCGCTGGGAAAGGGTCTGGTGCCACCGGTGCCACCGCCGCCCCCGCTGCCGCTGTTGGCCATGCCCACGGGGGAGTGCATGGTGGGCATGGTGGGCGAGAAGGGATTGCTGGGCACTCTGGGTCTGGGCACCAGCCCTGGGCTGACCCGATGCCTCGGAGACATGAACTGCGGTGGGGTAATCCCTGGACTATTCATGGGGGAGCTATTGAGGTTCAAAGTGTGGTTACTGTTCTGGGGACCGGCTTGTCCCTGGCTTAAGGCAACGTTGGCTCCTATCTGGTTCCCAGGTGAACATCCAAAGCTGGTTTGGCTGGTGCTGGAGTTGCTGTTGTGGAGGCTGGCGCCTGGCTGCTGGTTCACGTTGGTGGCCAACATGCTGCCGTTGGAGGGAGGGATGGAGGGCGGCAGGGCCATGCCTTGCCCCGGGGAGATGCTGGGGTTCAGCGAGGGGCTGACCCGGGGTAGGGACATCGCGGAGTTAGTGTTCTCCTGGGGCGAGAGCATGCCATGATCTCTGCGGGAAACAAAAAGGAGAGGAAAAGTCACAAGAGGCTTTGCCCAAACCTTTAGTGTCACTCAGGCAGCTCCTGCCCCCCGTCCATGCTGCAGAGCCCTGAAGCCTGGAGAGCAGAAGCTCTCAAGCCCTGGTGGTCTCAGCCTTCCCATCTCCACCAGTGCTTCTGGATCCATTTCAGTAGCATGGATGGAGTGCAGCAGCTGTAGCATCTCCCCAGAAACACAACGCTGCTCGGGATCACGGGCGCTCACCAGCTAAATCCCGAAGGCATCACCTTCTCTGGGTCTTACGTTCCCACATGGCTGGAGGAGGACCGTGCTCCGACAGCATTCCCCTCCGCCCCAGCCCCCTCGCATTTCTCCAGCACAGCCCAGGTCCACGGCCTCACCTCTCCCTGTCCTGCCAGTTTGTAAGAGCCTCTCCCTCCTCAAATATTTTAAGTTCTCCAGGGCAAGGCAGAAATCTGAAGCACGTCTATAAACCTCCACCTGAACTCCTGGGGCCACTTCTTTGCAAAACAAGAATAATCAAGAGCAACAGAGCTGCCGTCACGCTGGGTTTCAGCCTCAGATTCCTCATGGGGATCACACCTCCAAACCAGCATCATAGAGCACCGGTGGATCCTCCTTCTATTCGACAGAAGGAGGATCCCCTTTGATTCCTGGATCGCCCACCCAGGTGCTGGCATGGCTCAGCAGCGGCGCGGTGGGAACGTACCTGTCGATGACGTGGATGCCCATGATGAAGGGCTGCATCTCCGGGCTGGAGGGGTAGCAGAGCTTACACTTGGTGTGGGCACTGAGCACTGTCCCGTCACTCAAGGTGAATCGATAGGAGGGGCTGAAGGCCGTGCCACGCGTCATCACTGAAGGAGACAACCAGAAACACAAGAACCTCCCTTAGAAACTCAAGCCAGAACCCACAACTCCCTACAAGCCCCAGGAGGAGGATGGAAGGAGCAGAGGAGTGGGAGAACCTGCCTGGGACAACCACCTTCCCAGCAAACAAAACCACACGCTGCACGTTGGCTAACCCCACAGACCCAGAAAATAAGAGGGTTATGAATAACCATGGTGGCACAGAAATCCTCCCTGCTGCTTTTCCAGCTCCAACCCCGTGTCCTGCAGTAAATCCACCCAGCACCGTCCTTGAGTGCTCAGAGCTTCTGAAGGGGCCATCGCTCAATCACCAGGGTACGACGTACGAGCTGATGAACCCCAGCCAGGCTGGGAAGGTGCAGCAGGACGCTGCCGCTGCAACCCTGGCAGAGTTACAGCTCTCCGGAGGCTCAGCTACCTCCTGCTCCTGCGTTCTGCCTTCCCCACAACCCTGTCGTGAGCATCCTCGCCGACACAGCACAGACGCTCATCGAAGAGCCAACACAGCAAAGATGCTCACGAAAGAGCCGACAGAGCAAAGATGCCCATGAAAGAGCATCCGCTGCTTCTGCTTAAGACACTGGGGATGGCGTTTGCGGATGGTGCAGGGAAAAAAAAATGAAAATAATCCTATTCAGCTCAAATTTGTCTCAATTCTGTATTTCCCGAAGGGTGAGAGGGAACCTCCCGGCTGGAGGAGCTCCTCCAGCGTTACTCAGCCCTTTCCCCTCTCCCTTTGGCACTTTGTGATTATTATTGCAGCGTTTATTTTTCCAGAAAGCGTTTATCCAGCAAGGGGGACCGTGCTCCGGCTTCTCCTTGCAGCTCCCGCTGCTCGGCAGAAGAGCGCGCCAGCCAGAAAGAGGAGCCCGTTACCTTCTTGAAAGAGCTGTTTGGCGTAAGATGGCTCTCTGCCCTGAGGCTGGAAGAAAGCGTAGATGCATTTCCGCACCAAATCCTCCCAGCCCGTCCTGCCGGCAGCTCTCAGGGAACTGGTGTCAATGGAGATGATTTTACCTGGGCGGAGAGAGAGAAGCCACGTTGCTCAAGCACAGCATCAGCACATATAGGTCCGTAAATGTGGAAAATGAAGCCACGTCCTATTTGGCGTCAGGCAGACGCGGCAGGAGCACACGAGGATGTCCTCCAGAAGGAGGTGGAGGTTCAAGGAGCTTGCTCTGGCGCGTGCACCAACCTCTACGCACACCTTGGCCAGCTGAAGCGGACACAAAACCCAACAAGAAGCACCTTTGTGTGAAGGGACCCTCACTGCTCCAGGGCTGGGGTCCCCAGATTCATGCCCTCACCTGGTGGGACACCCTGCCAGCCACCTTGCCCACATCCAAGGGTCCTCCAAGCAGGACCTGCCGCCTGCTTTCTCCCTCGACATGAAACACCAGGCAGCTTTGCTGGCTGTTTTACAGCCATGGGCAGGGAGCAGCGAGCAGAGAAAACATTCATTAAGGATTTTCAGGCTGCAGGGAAGTCCAGAGTGACAGTTAACTACCAGAAAGGAGGTCACCAGAATGGCTAGAAAGCAATATTCGGCCGAGAGCAAACCCGAAGCCGAAAGGTGACGAATGTTTCATTCCCATCAATCAGCAACCTCAACAGCCCCCGAAATCCAAGGGAGCAGAGAGCGGCTACATGCAGGGCATGGGTCTGTACTGGTGTAAACTCAGTTGAGGTGCCTCCAGTTGAGGCGTCAACCACATCGGTCCTAGCAGGCAGCGCTGCCATTTGCAAAGGACAGGACCACGCTCATGCTGTGGGGTCCTGCACTGCACCGCTGGCCTCTGACCCCGGGGGACAACAAATCCTGCAGAGCCCAGACTCCCCGGCATTGCTGGGACGTTACCTGTGGTGTCTTGCTTGGTCACGAAGGATTCGGAAGGGGTGACGGCTGCTGGTCGAGGTAATCGTCTCGCGATGCATATCAGACACGACTGGAAATCTGCCAAAGCAGGAGAAGGGACCGGGAACATGAAAATCAAACGTTTGCAAGTCAACATTTTAATTTAACTACCACTGCTGGGCTTGATTGCCACGTCCTGCCCTGGAAGTGTTTACCCTGAGCAACCCTCCGGCCCTTCAAAGCAAGGAGGCTCTTTCTAAACTCTATAAAGTTTGCTGGAAAAGAGGTTTCCAGCGCTTGGAGAAATTAATTGTAAAGGCTTTTCAGATCTGGCAGGATCGTACAATAAAAGCCAGCACTAAAAGCCAGCAACTGTCGGCTTCAGGCAAAGTATTTGGTCATAAAATACTGTAATTTATTCCTTCCAGTCATGATCTCCTGTGTAAACCGCAATGGATTCATCCAGCTAACGCGCTGGAAAATAACCACTGGGACACCGAAGGGAGAGTTAGGGCACTTGCAGGAAAGCAACGGCCCCCACAGCATGGAGGGAACCCTGCCCGTCCCGAGTTCCCAGGCAGAGATCTGCCTGTAGGCAGCCAATTCAGCCCAAAAACGTGCGGGCAGCACCGTGGTCCGGCAGTGGTGAAGGCACAAGGTGGGGTGTTGGGCACCCGCATCACTCACTGGGAAGGTCCTGCAGCCAACGGGCTTTGGTGGGTAATAAAATGCACTGCCATCCCCATCCCACTCCTCCTCCTGCCTGCACTGCCACCCCCATCCCACTCCTCCTCCTGCCTGCACTGCCATCTCCACCCCAGTCCTCCTCCTGCCTGCACTGCCATCTCCACCCTGCTCCTCCTCCTGCCTGCATTGCTGTCCCTACCCTGGTCCTCCTGCCTGCACTGCCATCNCCCCGGGTCCGCCGGCCTGCACTGCTGTCTCCACCCTGGTCCTCCTGCCTGCACTGCCATCCCCACCTTGGTCCTGCCTGCACTGCCATCCCCACCTTGCTCCTCCTCCTGCCTGCACTGCCATCTCCACCCTGCTCCTCCTCCTGCCTGCACTGCCATCCCCATCTTGGTCCTGCCTGCACTGCCATCCTCACCCTGCTCCTCCTCCTGCCTGCACTGCCATCTCCACCGCAGTCCTCCTCCTGCCCGCACTGCTGTCTCTACCCTGGTCCTCCTGCCTGCGCTGCTGTCTCCACCCTGGTCCTCCTGCCTGCACTGCCATCCCCATCTTGGTCCTCCTGCCTGCACTACCATCCCCACCCCACTCCTCCTCCTGCCTGCCCTGCCTGAGTGCAGGGTCAGAAGCAGAGGGTGCTCTCCCCTACCTTCTCCTTCCTCCTTGAAGGACTTGGGCTGGGAGACGGTGAAGCACTGCATCACCTCGTAGCGCTGACGAGCCTCCTGGTTCTCCGCGCCCGGCTCGTCGGGCGGCCGGATCAGCATCCTGCAGCTGAAGGTGTGGCTGTTGCGCCTGGTCGCTTCCTGAGGCCAAGGAACTCCATTTACTGGGGGATGGAGAAACGAGAAGAGGGGTCGTTAGGAGCTGCGCCATGCACACATCTCCCCCGACTTCCCGAGGACCCCTCGGATAAGGGGACAGAAGGAAAAGTGCCGGCATGGGGGAAGAAACCAGCTCGCTGCCCAGGTCAGGGGTGAGCAGAGAGCAGAGCTGGGGGCAGAGCTCTGCCCACCAGCCCCTGGGGCTCCTTCGGACCTGCTGAAGACCCCGTGCCCAGACCCCCACTGCCAGCCAGGCCATAAGAGCACCTACAACCCCAACTGAGATCAGCACGTCATCATGAGAGTCATCACGCTGACATTTATGAATTGCTCCTTACATCGCTGGTAGGTCCCATCATCTCCACCTTATGGGCAGGGAAACTGAGGCACGGGTTCTCTGAGTCACTTCCAGAGCGTGGGAGGGCTCCTGCCTCTTGCTGTTGTACTTGAAATCCCCCCGAAGCGATGCTCCTGGGACTTCTGCAGCAAGTCCAGCTGAGCATCTCCATAGAAACAAATTTTTTCTTTGCTTCCTCCCCATTTCTGGGGTAAGACAGCAGCAAGATCTTCTGGTACCGCAGCAGCGAAAACCTTCTTTGATTTTTTTTCGATAACCTGGCTGTTCTCAAAAACCTCTGGGCAGCAGTTGAAAGATTTTGCTAACCCTCTTTGTAGAGATCCCTGTTCAACCCAAGCGATTTTGCCACCAGCAGATTATCAAGTTTTCATGCAACCTGATCTACAAGAAGAGCTGAGGGGCTTGTAACACCCAAGGAAAGACAAAATACACGGCCTTAAACCGGGTAACCACAGGGAAGAGACGATGCCTGACCCTCTATAGGCTCAATCTGATGAGTGCCATTACGTTTAGGTGGTTTAAGACATCATTGTATTTCTGCAGAAGACAGACAAGTGTCAATTAAAAAAAAAAAGAACTATTTTTTAGTCAAGCTACTTGGAAAAGGCTCATCTCGTCTCGTGTTTCTTCAAAGGTGTGAGTGGATGAGGGATCAGTGATGTCTCACCCACGTCAGCCACCCGGAGGATGCTCGTCTCCAGTCAACAAATAAAACCTTCTGCTTCGGTTGCTTCCAACACCTCGCAAGTGCCTTCATCACGCGAGGCTTCCTTCCACCCTCGCAACTGTTCGTTTTCCCCGGTGTAGGGGATGACCGCCAGCTCACCACCTGCACCGTGACCTCTTCTCACACCCCAAGGTGCAGCACATCCCCAGATACTTGGGCTCTGAAACCAGCTGGGGACAACCCCCCTCCAACGGGGAGGACACCCTAAATGAACTGGGATAAGCGAACGGGCTCAGTCCCCCAGATCAACACCTTGAAATCCTCCTCCTCATTTCCCTAAAGCTCCTACGTGTGCTCCTCACTTCGGGCAGATGAGTCGGTTCTGCCCATCCACGAGCCAAAGTCGAAGGCAAAAGTTTTCTTAGTAGGGGAAGACAAACGGGAGATGACTTGAATGTTGTCACCCACCAGCTATTTATTCAAAGATCTCATATCGATACCTCACTGGTAGGATGTACTTCACTAGGCAAAAGTTTACGGGTTATTACCTGGCTTGGGTATATCTCTGAATTCCACAGTGAACAATACAAAAAATAATAATACATATAAATATTAGCTACAAAACCCAATATAAGGCCAGCATCACTGAAGACACAACGGCATTTTCGCCAGCGCTCTCCAAGCACCACCTGAGAAAACCCCACCTGAAGCGTTTTCTTACCTAGAGACTTGGGCAACAAGTTCTTGACGAACTCAGCATGATCCCCCACGTGCAGGATGCTGTAGACACTGGTGTTCATGAGCTCCTCCTGGTTATAACCCAGGTAGCTGGTGACGTTCTCGGAGACGAAGACGATCCTCCCTTCGCGGTTCACGACGAAGAAGAAGCCGTCCAATGCCTGTAAGGGGAATAAACCCGGGCAGCGTGTGGGCAGTGGGTCCCGAAGCAGGTCAGGATGCTCCACAACCATGGGCAACCTTCCTCTGCCTCTCACACCTTGGCTTCACGCCCACTCTATATTATAGCAGTGACCAAATGACATTTGCTTAAACACATCGGATCACAGAATGGTTTGGGTGGGAAGGGACCTGT
>VYZW01009487.1:0-28348 GCA_013401315.1 Balaeniceps rex | reverse complement strand
CACTGTCTCTCTTCTACTCATCTCTCGCTTTTCGACTCTTCTGCATCCAGTTCCAGCTTCAGACAAGGGAAGCAGAGTTCAGTGTCAGCATGGTAAAATCACATTGTCTCCAAAAAAAGAAAAGAAAGGCTACTGTCAACACCTGGCATTAATTGGATGGATGGGTCAAAGAGACAGTCTTTTCCCACTGCAGAAGGCTGGGACATGGGGCAAGGGAACACAAGGGGATTCGGGCAGTCCCTACCCCTACCACGAACAAGGAGTGCTGTACATGTGCCCTGTGCTGTGCAGATCAGCTGAGAGAATTGAAGGAAGATCTTCTGACTTTGAAAATGGGTGGCCAGAACCACAGGATCTTCATACAGTTGTCCAACAACACTAGACTCAGGGGACACACACAGATTTATGCCAACAGATGCTCCGGCTTGGAGAGTTTTACTAGGTTTCACTGAATTTGAAATAATAGATTCCAAGTAAACAACAGCAATAACAACAATTTTTATACATGGGGGAAAAAATCTCCCCATGAAGCCAGACTGACTCAGCACCATCATTTTCTCTCTGGTTTGGCTAGTCAAACCCTTGGCAAGCCAAATCACTTTAGTGAGAAGTTTGGCTTCAATTTAGGGGTGCTCTGCTAATCCAGAAGCAACATTGAACCCCATTTTCTCATCAACTGCATTGCATTTTGATAGTTTTTGATATAGCAGAAGAAAGCTAAACACGATTCAGTGAGTTGGGAGTAAGGTGCACGCTGATCTGCTTCTTCAATCATGGCTGAGAGACAGCAATCTCGGTTCCTGATGCTTTTGCATTTTGGAGGCAGTGAAGTGAGGCCCTCTGACAAAAATATCACCCAGTGTGTTTTTATTACCACATAATCCATGCCTTTGCCACTTGTCCACATACCACTCTTTAATGCAAACCTCATGTCATCCTGCTCTTTTCAGGTCCTGATTAACTCTAAAATGCCCAGATTTACAAAGCCAGTGGAGAAACAGATCCTTTCCAGCCAAGAATGTAGAAGGGGAGGGGAAAGGGGGAAGAGAGAGAGAAAGACCTCGAATTGCTTACTGCTTGGAAGTGATAAAATTA
The DNA here is from genome assembly GCA_013401315.1 of Balaeniceps rex. Taxonomy (NCBI): domain Eukaryota; kingdom Metazoa; phylum Chordata; class Aves; order Pelecaniformes; family Balaenicipitidae; genus Balaeniceps; species Balaeniceps rex. The sequence continues at coordinate 27,253 of VYZW01009487.1, read as the reverse complement.
AAAATAAAAAAATGGAATGAATTGTGCTTCATTTGATGTCTTCTGTGTGTATAGATGAAACATCACTTGATATTATAAAGTTTGCCATATGAAAAATATGAAGTACAGAATCAATCTGACAGTTCCCTATCGTTCTGGGCAGCCAATGGTGTCAGTAGCAAGTTTTTAAAAATTCTTCTACTATCTTGAGGATGGAGAACCAAGGTTTCTGCTGTCCCTTGAGTTTGCTGGGTGAACACTGACAAATGCAGTTGACTTATATTAATTTTAAATCACTGCTCAATCAGGTAACCTCCTAGGAAACAGTTTGGGTTTTTTTCAGAAATACAGTAATCAGACAAGTCTTATTCCAGCTTACCTGCAAAGCTGCACAAGACAAAGCCTGTTCTTAAACAGAAGACCACAAGACTGAGAATTGAGAAAGTTCATTTCATGGGAGGCTTAGTGAGATTATTTTCAGGAAAGCAATCGAAGTTTCCACTTCAGTATCAGGCAGGCTACTTGACTTTTCTGAGACGTGACCCTATTATCTGTCTGATCTTTTAACACACCTGGAAGTTCTGAAGAATACCACAAAAGATGCGGGATTCTGCACAAAGACTATTTTTCTTGTATTTGTTGCTCACATTGAGAGTTCACAGAATTGTCCATGAAGGAGCATCAGGAACAATCAGCTCCGTACCTACCTTCTACTGATATACAATTTTTGGCTGAGTTAATACCACACTACACTAGAGATGTACCATAGTATGTTGCTTGACACAAAAATGGCAACAAGCTTCCTGTTGACCACCTAAGTTTAGTCACTGCAGGCTTCCCCTGAGTGTCATCAAGGGAAACACAGAGGATAGTCTTGCTCATGCTACAGCCACTATTTCATAAAACGTGTTAAAATTTCTACTGTGTTATAGCAGTGAGCTTAACTGAGAAAATTTTTGCTGAAAAATTTGTGCAGTCCCATCTATTATAAGATGCTTGGCATGATAAAAATCTGGAAATTTGCCATTAAGTTGCAATAAGTTCAGCAAGTAATGCTGATAGGATTTGAACATTAACTCACCAATGGAGAATGCCAGTGAATTCATAGGATCATCAGTGTAATGGATTCTGGCATTCCCCTCTTACCATCTTTACAAATGTCACTTTCATTCTATTGTAAATGAACCCCAATTTCTTCCAAAGCTCCAAAATAAGGCTTGCTTGTGAGCAACCAGCCCCATCTACTTTGCTGCTGAATATATTACAGCAGGAAACATGTACGACTAATATATAGACAAATCATTAAAAATATGTATTGGATGTTCCTTAATAAATGCACAGACTTGATGAAGGATTACCTTAGACTTTATTTTCTGCCACCGGGAAAGAGCAACCAGAGGCACAAAGTGTCCCAAGTAAAAGGCAGCAGAGTTCTTCAGTTAATTGATCCAGTTAACAGAAAGTGTTGGATCCTGATTTGATGTAAATCAGCAAAGGGCCCCTAAAGAGAAAGGCACAACACCAGTGCACGCTAGTGACGGATCTGCCCTTAACCCTGCCCATTTAATATTGGAGGATTTTATTGCTTACTAGAGTGTAATTTCCCGTCCCTTTATCAATTATTCATTCTGGAGAGCAACCTTCTCTATGCAATAGCAAGAAAATCTGTAGGTTAGATCTAATTTACTCTTTTAACCAGTTTACTCCCGTATCAAGTATTTAAATTGGCCTCACTGTGCTTTCATATGTTACAGCCATATATCAAAGCAATTTGTGCAAATGCCAGCTGAGCAGCCAGCTATAAGTATCATGTATTCTGAGATTACACAGTTCCAAATGCCTTTGTAAAGCAAACCTTTCATGAATAAATCAGGAAATACCCTGATGCATGCTTTATGTAGAGCAAGGTATTCTATTTAGGTCACAGGAAGGTTCTGCCAGGTTTGCTAAAATGCACAAATCCCCAGTGTGTACTCTCACTCCACCACATTTCATAACACAAGCAAACATCTCCCACTCAGTCGCTACTGTGCATTTGCGACTGCTGATGACCCTGCACTTGCTAAGCATTGGCTTTATCACTTAAAGCTCAAATAGCTTGCAAACCAGAAGGCAAACTCCTCTGGTGCCTATGGCTGCTTTGTCCCACACAAGGACTGACAATGGTAAAAAGAACAGATCCAAATTAAAACTCTGCCTCTTTCTCGTGGGAAGGAACCTAGAACACACGCCTTTTCCAGAGGGCTGAAAGAGGAGTGGGCAGCAAGCAGGTCAGACAGCATAACATGCGATGTGAAGTTCTCGGTGCAGTTTGTGGTTCTTCTCCAAGGAGATAAATGATAATCAGCCCATTAAGTGCAGAATATCTGCACAGCAAAATCAAGCTATGCAGTCATCCATTTCCTCTGCCTTGAATTCAAGATGCTGTTGTTGGTCTGATCACTCTTCCTGCAGCGAAAATATCTATGATAAGGTTCCAAGCATAAGGATTTCCAGATTTCCAGACAGGCTGAAATGATAAGTTATCTAGAGTGCAGGAACAAGAAACTAAATGCAGAGCTTGCTTTCCCTTTGAAAGGTCTGGCAATAGACAGGGAAAATAGTTTTTTTTAAAAAAAAAAAAGAAAGAAAAGAAAAGAAAAGAAACAAGAAAAATGCTAGCAAAGTTAAGGGGAAATAAATCACATCCTACCAAAAATACCAAACACAGACGTTTTCTTTCTTCAAAGACGTGGTTTTGAGAGTAAGGAAACGGAGCCTCATGTCAATACATCGGAGGGTTGCCACACAATATTCCCATCAGTGCCTGCAGAAACATTTTCAACCACCATAGGTGAATGAGGACAAAGACTGGCCCTCTGCGTGACGCAGCTCCTACTCTCCCTCCTACCTCAGCTACTGCCCACCTGGCCCATGAAGCTGCCCAGCCACATCTCCCACATATGCAACGTTCCACACCCCTCTCCTGGGCACCCTTCATGACTGTTTGCCTTCCCTTCTTCCCCTCTCCCTTCCTTCTCTCTCTCCTCCACCATAACCTGATTGCACAACAGGTTGGCAGCCCACACTACTAGTTCCCCCCCACCCCTCCATCTGCTGGCAGGCACTGTGGCTGAGCAGAGAAGAGCAGCTGAGAAGAGCACTGCAGTGACCTTGAGCAAAGCAAGATGGTTTTCTGTGCCTCAGTTTCCTCCCTGTAAAATGCAGGTTATATTCACTTCTTCTGTAAAGCACTTCAAAGTCTTTCGATGAAAGAGGCCATGTAACACCCAAGCATCATGATTAATAAGCTCCCACCCCCCTTGGAGAGACTTTCCTGCCTCTAGACACCATCAGGGCTCCCCTCTCCCCCCGGAAAGTTTTTTCCCTTTAGCAAACAGCTGTCTTACCACCTCACAGCAGCAGTTGGTTGACCTGATTATCAGAGTCCAGCCCTGAAAGAAGGTACTGGAGTAACGCAGACTGCTTTGTGTAAGTCCAGTACTCTGCGTTCAACATTATTTGCCAAAGCTTTCTGGTTGTTTGGAAATTTGTTGGCCTGTCTACGTAAGAAGTATTGAAATAGATTAGTTACTAAAACAGCACGGTGGCCTGTGGAACATCTCCCTTCAACTAATGGGAAATCTTCAACCAGTGACACTTACAGCAGAGCATAAATAAGTCCAGGACATTTTCTTAACTATTCCAGGCTCTTTTTAGATCACAGTGGAGAACAGTAAGAGAAAGCTGCTCTCTGTACCATTTATGTCTGTTTCATGCCTTTCATGCTTTTCCTTGATGTAAATTCAACCTGGATCAAGTCTGAGGACATCATCAAGACTGAAGAAAAAATAAACCAAGCGAGGGCAGGAGCAAAGTGAAGAAAAAGTAAACTCCAAGTATATTAAGAGAGAGAACTACAAGGGGGGAAATATTAAATTTGAGGCGGTTAAAAATAAACCAGGATGAAAAAACGAACAAAATGGATACAATTTGAGGAATAGTACCAACCTAGCCGTAGCTATGATATTAAAATAAGTTTACTTCTATCTTTTTTCCCTCAGAACCACTGGGGAACCTCCTATCACACTCCAAGATATATATTTTTCCACAACGAAGGCTATGGAAGCCACACAAATAATGGAAAAAATAAAAGCGTTTTTCTTGCAGATTCCTTGTTTTTCTTTTTAATTAACACATTTTAAGGTCTTTTTCTTTGCCTTTCTGAGTCTCCAGAGCATACTTGGGAAATGTTTTCCAGCATCACTGTTACAGTAGGTGCTTAAAACTTGCCTGTTTCAAAATGCAAGCCAAGATGCTCAGGTTTCCAGGAAGTGGATCTTGACAAGAAACACCAAATATCAGGAGACTCATGATAAAATCACTAGTGCCAACAATGCTTCACATTAAGATTTTTTAAAATTAATATTACTTCAGGGATTAGCAAATGGTCCCAAACTATACACACTGCGACTGAAAAACACTCTTAGCACTTAATCTTTTCACTAATGATTAGCAATTTGTATTCTAATGGGGCCTGTAGGACCCAGGCAACATGGAGGTCCCATTGTTCTAGGGCGACGCGTGCACACAACGGGACATCAAGCAGGCTCCCTGATAAACAAGGCAGGCTGGGAGTCAGAAGGGAAACCAAGGCACACATAGTTGAACTGTCTTGCCAGAGATCACACAGCAGGTCTGTATTCCAATCTCATGGAGACCAAAAATAAATATACACAGCTCTTCAGGCTCAGGAAAGATTTTAATTACTGTCAAACCAAACTAAGATAAAAAGAATATAGGCTGAGTGTGTATATTCTTCACAGATAAGTTGAACACCAGCTGAGATGAGGAACAGAATTCCCTCAGGAGTAATTTCTTGTTAATTGCACAACTTCAGGCGCTTTCTTGGAAGTCCTTATAAATTGCAGACATGAATTGTTACAGGAGGGTCACAAGTTCTTCTGAAGCATCAAGTGCTGCTCACTGGTGGAGAGTACAACAGGGGATATTGTCTATCCATTGGCATTTCTTAAAAATGTCAAAGCGCCTGTGAGAAGCTGTGCAATTGCAAGATCTCTCTCTTGCAGCAAGATGCAAGCTGCATTTGGGTAACAGGCCAAGCAGCCCTGCTTCAGATCAGACAGATGTAAACCCAATTTTGTAATCCTGCCTGTGACCTACATGAGAGTGGGTGAAGGCCATACATATCATGCTAATCAAGGAATAGTTGAATAATATATCAACAGATGATGCCACATACATTTTAAATAAATATACCTCTGAATGTTTAAATAGCGCACACTCTCACATACACACAGAGCTACATTTTTTTAGCAAGGCAGATAACACAGTCCCTTTTTCTAAGAAAGAAGATAAATTTCAGTGTTTTTAAAAACACTATTCTACACTTCTTCTTCATTAATATTCACTCCTGCTCAAACTTTTGGAAAATTACATGGGATCAGTCATTCCTACATACTTCTGAGAGACTTTTAAGGAATTGGTGGGAATTGGCTCTTTCAATTTTTTCGAAGTCTCTGCAAAGATATCTTTTGTCTACAGCTTACCTGTGTTGGTCTGGCTGCTTATTTACTGTGTGCATCCCTAGCTGTGCTCTCCTCAGTTCAGCAGTGGAGGTGAAAATCTCTCCATGTTCCCAGGGACTCAGCTTGAACAAGTCTGCTAGAAAGACATGCTCCCTGGCCTGACGGGACAGAAATACGTGAAGCGTACCCCAGCTGGGAGTCACTTTTTGCTGACACAGGAACATCTAGCCAGTAGTCAAATCTGATTCTGGAAGGACATAGTCCCCCCACAGCTGCCCCAGCCCAAGTGCAGGACCTTGCACTTGGCCTTGTTGAACCTCATGAGGTTTGTACAGGCCCACCTCTCCAGCCTGTCCAGGTCCCTTTGGATGACATCCCGTCCCTCTGGCGTGTCAACTGCACCACTCAGCTTGGTGTCATCTGCAAACTTGCTGAGGGTGCACTCGATCTCGCTGTCTGTGTCGTTGATGAAAATATTAAACAGCACTGGTCCCAGTACGGACCCCTGAGGAACACTACTTGTTACCAGTCTCCATTTGGACATCGAGCCGTTGACCACTACCCTCTGTTTGTGACCATCCAACCAGTTCCTTGTCCACCGAACAGTCCACCCATCAAATCCATATCTCTCCAATTTAGAGAGAAGGATGTTGTGGGGGACCGTGTCGAAGGCTTTTTGGAAGTCCAGATAGATGACATCCATTGCTTTTCCCTTGTCCACTGATGCAGTTACTCCATCATAGAAAGCCACCAGGTTAGTCAGGCAGGACTTGCCCTTGGTGAAGCCATGCTGGCTGTCTCGAATCACCTCCCTGTCCTCCATGTGCTTTAGCATTGCTTCTAGGAGGATCTGTTCCATGATCTTGCCAGGCACAGAGGTGAGGCTGACAGGTCGATAATTCCCAGGGTACTCCTTCCTACCCTTTTTAAAAATGGGCACAATGTTTCCCTTCTTCCAGTCATGGGGGACTTCACCTGACTGCCATGACTTTTCAAATATCATGAAGAGTGTCTTGGCAACTACATCAGCCAACTCCCTCAGGACTCTGGGATGCATCTCATCAGGTCCCTTAGACTTATGTATATTCAGGTTCCTCAGGTGGTCATGAACCTGATCTTCCCTTACAGTGGGAGGGGCTTTACCCCCCTGGTCCCCATCTTGTGGTCCATCAACTTGGGAGGGGTGAGGAGAGACGTTGCCAGTGAAGACTGAGGCAAAAAAGTTGTTGAGTTTTTTGCACCTCAGCCTTCTCCTCGTCTGTTGACGCTAGGTCGTCATCCCTGTTCATCAGGGGAGGCACACTTTCTTTAACCTTCCTTTTCTGGTTGATATACTGGTAGAAACCCTTCTTGTTATGTTTGGAACAGGCATGCTGTGCAAAGAGAATAGGGACAGAGGCATGTAAAACAACTCACTGCAGGGTACAAACGTATAGAAGCAATTCCCATGTGATTGTATGTCTTTTAGGAGCCACTTGTCCTGAAATACATGTCTCTCCTCCTCTAATGCATGCACAAGTTACTTATTTTTATAAACCTAATGAATGTTCAGTAGGTGCAAAAGTTCTGACTTTGCCTTTTTTGTTTGTCTTATGGCTACTGAAGTGAGGCACAGAGGCTGGAGCTGCAGTCCCTTACACCTGCTCTGTCCTGCCAGGGGTCTTGGGTGGCACCTTGTTTATTGATGGGATGATATTTAATAACTGCAGATGTTAATGTCAGATAAAAATGAGGATGGTATAGGAATGGCAAACAAGGAACTTTCCCAGCATCCTTAAGAGCTTTCTGAAATAGAAGCCACGTGTGAAGCACCTTGCCTGTCAAAGCTTCCTTCACTTTGATATTGAGTTGCTACCTTGCATGGACAGGACAGAGGTCCTGAGCGTCACAAGGAGCAAACATTCTTTCCTCCCTCGAGACCAGCTTTCTAGTGAGCCAAGGGCTGGTTTCCCATGAGAAAACGTGGTTGCTGGACACAGGCGTTTTCAGCAGCGAGGGCTGGGCTGAGCTGTGCGCGAGGCAGGTGGGCTCCAACTGTCCCTAGCCCGGGGCACATGTGAGTGAATGCTCACATGCACTCCTGTCCCTTTCATCTGAAACAAAACCACTGTCTCCAGTGGGCACCCATCAGGCCCAGTGTGAGCTCAGACAACAGCCTTCCTTCCTTTCTTTGTGGGCCACAGACAGCAGAAGTAAGGAGCAGACCTCCAAACATCCCTGCAGGGCTCCTGCTGTGCCCATTTGCTTTAAAACGGGGGATCTAGATGTTTTTGGCAGACTGTTTCACTTCAGGTAGGGTACAGTTCAGCAGAAGGGCTCTCCATGAAAAATCTGAAACTTTGGCTTGTTCTAACCATTTCCTCAAATTTTATTTTTTCTTCAGCTGACAGTACCTGTGATGGAAAGTGTCAAGTACCCCTAACAAGCGATTAAGACGGGCAATACTGAACTTCATAAACAGGCTGCCTGACAAGTCTTCCCCATGAACACAGACTACAGAATCAGCATTCAAATGACCAGGGAAGCTGACTCCGTTGACATCTGGCTCCTGTTTCAGCACATTAATTATCCTCTTGGGTTCTCCCATCTTCAGCTGCTTCCACACAGATGCCACCTAATCATTTATCTGCTCCAAGATTTTCTCCCCATCCTGAACAACTGAACACTTTTCTTCTTGCGCGGCATTCCTGCTTCAGTAGATGCATTTACCCTGCCAAACAAGCCTACCCCATCAGCGTCTGTCTCAGCAACGTCTTGAGAGCACACCGAGCTAATAAACAATACGCTATTTTGTTAACACCTGGATTCCAGGACACAGCTGCATCACAGTAGGCTCTATGCAAAATGTTAAAGGGATCACTAAGAAAGAATGCCCATCATCAGCAACTTCAAAAGAATAATGGGACACAGCTTATGCTGTCGTGCAGAAAGCTCATTGTGGTGTTGGGACAGCCAAAGGCAGTGAGAAAACTTGCAAACGCAACATGTCCCAGGAGGAATTCAAGGCCAGCAGAGCTTAGTAGAGGATCTGACATTTGCCATGATACAGACCATGAAAGAAACCAAAGATTGTGCTTCAAAATAACCTGACAAATTCCAAGCAAGTAGGTGAGGCAGCATGGACCATTAGAAGAGGGAATGAAATAAAAATCAGGATCCTTAGTGTCCTGTCCTGTGTCTGGCCTGGGCTGGCTCTGCTATCTCATTAGAGCAGGAAGCTGCAGCTTACTCCAAAAAGCAGGATGCTGTGAATTTTAGAGTGTTGTTGCTGTGACTTTGGAAACCTAAGTGGTGTCTCCTCAAAGGGAAGGACAGCAGGCTTGTTTGGATTTTGGCAGAGCAAGGATAATGGCTGGAGTCTCTTCTGGAGCTCAGGCATTCAAGTAAGTTACTTGTGCCAACAGCTCTCCACACCTCAGGATCAATAATCCTAGTGAGATTCCTGGGCTTGGCAACTGCTCTATTATAATTACAAACCCAACAGTTTTCATCAATAAATCAACCTAACAAATAACCAGTCTAGGACATCCCATCAAGGATGCTTCTGGTGATGCAGCAAGTTGTTTCCTTCACTGCACAGCTGCTGAGTGCACAACATAATACTAGCATTACATTGCATTAGCCATGTCCAAGTCTTTTGGACACTCTGGAGTACACAGAACAATTCACAAGTGCTTCGGCAAATCATGAGTGATAAATTATTTCTCTTTAGAGTACCTACAACACAAGATTTCACCAAATTAACAGCCTATAACAGCTCTGCAAGGAAGAATTTTTAGCTATGTACTTCTTATAGTGGCTAACAACTGGTGAAGTTGTGACATACGTCTCTCAAACCCAGGATAAGAATTAAGATGAATTCAGGAAAACCCTTTGCAAGAGAAGCCACAAAGAAAAGCCCACCAAACATCAGCCTGAAGACTGGCATTATCAAGGTAACAAAACACAACTAGCCTGTGTCGCTACTGTGTAGTGTGTCTGCTTACTGATGCTTCTGTCATGCAACTTAGCATACAGATTTCATAATCATAAAATTACCTCTTATTTTATAGCTGTGTTACACCTTAGATATGGAATATTTAGCTGGTTATTTTATGCCATATTTGCCTGGTGTTGATTCACAGAGTCAAGCTTGAAAAAAAAAAGGTGACTAAAAAGCAAGTGTTAACATTAGGCTTCTTCGATTATAGGTGGGAGGCCATACTGTTAGACTGATTTGCAGGAATTCTGTCCATCAGTAGCTATCCATCAAAGCCTGCTTAACCTTATTCTGGTTTAGATATTACTGGTTTGGGGAGCTATTTTTTAGTCCAACCTAGACAAAAAGTGTGACCATAACACATATTCACTGCAACCTTCTTGTTATTTTGTTCCTTTTAAAGTTTGGAAAGCCCTAAACCACTGGACAAGTGTCTTAATACAAGACATTGGGGGAAGTCTTTCCATTCCTATGGAAAAAATATATCTACTCCTTCCTTTCACCTACAATGTCTTTGCTGAAAGTAGCTCACTTTAACCACCATACCTGACTTTTCCAGTGGGAAACTCTGGAATAATGAACACTTATCCCTGGGGAGGAGGATCAGGTTGGAGAACATTTAAACAGATTGAATGTACACAAGTCCATGGGACTTGATGGGATGTACCCACAAGTGCTGAGGGAGTAGGCCAATGTCATTGTGAGGCCATCCATGATTATTTCTGAAAGGTCACTGGAGATCAGGGGAGGTTCCTGAGGACAGTAAGAAAGCAAATGTCACTCCTGTCTTCAAGAAGGGCAAGAAGGAGGATCCAGGCAACATCAGGCCAATCAGCCTTGGCTTAATCCCTGGGAAAGCAATGGAGCAAACCCTCCTGGATACTGTTTCCAAACACATTAAGGACAAGAAAATGATTGGGAGTAGCCAGCAAGGATTTGTGAAGGGGAAACCATGCCTGACCAACATGAGATGAAATGACTGGCTCAGTAGATGAAGGAGAGCAGCAGATGTTGTTTATCTTGACTTCTACAAGGCTTCCAGCACTTCCTCCTGTAATATCCTCATGGACAAACTCACAAAGTACAAACTAGATAAGTGGCCAGTGAGGTGAACTGGATGCTGGCTGAGCTGCTGGGCTGAGAAGCCTGTGATCAGCGGCACAAAATCCAGCTGGAGGCTAGCCACCAGTAGTCTACCCCATGGGTTTATACTGCAGCCAATACTGTATAACATTTTAATTAATAGCCTGGGTGGTGGGGCAGAGTGCACTCTCAGCATGTTTACAGATGATACAAAACTGGGAGGAGTGGATGACACACCAGGTAGGTGTGCTGTCATTCAGAGGAACCTTGACAGACTGGAGAAATGGGCTGACAGAAACAGAGGGAAGAGGCAAGTTCTCCACCTGGCCAGGAGTAACCCCCCTGCATGCCAGAGGCCAGTTGGCTGAAAAGCAGCTTGGCAGAGAAGGATCTGGAGGTCCTGGTGGATGCCAAGCTAACCGTGGGCCACTAATGGGCTCTTGTGGCAAACAAGGCCAGTGGGATCCTGAGCTGCTTTAGGAGAAGCATTGCCAGCAAGTCAAGGGAGGTGATACTTCTGCTTTTCTCAGCCCTGTGGAGACACATCTGGAGTGCTGTGCCGAGTGCTGTGCTCCTCGATGCAAGAAAGATACAGAGTTAATGAGCCAAGTCTAGTGTTGGGGTCCACAGGACAAGAGAGAACTGCACATACTGAAGCGAGTCCAGCAATGGGTCATGAAGATGATTACAAGACTGGAGCATCTGTCGTATGGGGAGAGGCTGAGAGAACTGGGACTGTTCAGCCTGCAGAAGAGAAGGCTCAGTGGGGATCTTATCAAAGTGCATAAATAACTGACCAGAGGCTGTAAAGAAGACAGAGCCAGCCTCTTCTCATGGACCCTCATGAAAGGGCAAGAAGCAATGGACACAAATTGAAACACAGGCAATTCCATTTAAATGTCATAAAAAAACCTTTTTGACTGGAAGGGTGGTGAAACACTGGAGCAGGTTGCCCAGAGAGGTCACAGAGCCTTCTTCCCTGGAGACATTCAAAGTCGGAGTGAAGAACGTCCTGAGAAATCTGCTCTAACTGACCCTTCTTTGAGAAGGGAGTTGGCTAGACAATGTGCAGAGATGTCTTCAAACTCAACCGTGCTGCGATTCTGTGATTCTGACTGTTAGCTAGACTATACTTCTTACCTAGTTTTCCAGTTGGGTAGATGCCAGCATGCAGGGTTTCACAATGACTGCCAAAGATTGATTTCACTCTTTCCAGGGCTTGATTAAGTAACAAAAGGAAATTAGACCTATTATAAACTGGCAAGGGCCTCAGCATTAAGATGGAGAAAGTGAGAAGGAAGGGAGAAGCATGCTTTCAGCATATATCATTTCATGCATCTTACCACACAATGAAATGTTACTGTAAACATGATGAATGCTGAATACAAGCAGTTGTTCCACTGTGTAAAATACACAGTACTCTGAATCCATCCCAATTCAGTTTAAGTCTGGCTGTGTCCTTATGGTAGACCATCAAGGTTTCTGAACATCAAATGCCAACTTCAAATCATCATCTGCAGTCATCACCACAGGTTCAAAAGATATTGCAGCTCATATTATAGCCATCACATGCCCATTTGAGATGTCTTCAGGAGAGCCAGATACTTGCCCGCTCTGCAGCTGGGTGACCAGAAAAAGACATTTGTGCATTTGGCTCTTCTTGGAGCTAGGTTCCCTCAAAGCCCTAAGGAGAATTCTGACAGACAACACTGGCACTTCTATGCCTCAGCTCACCTTAGAAGGGAAAATGGGACCTCTCATGGCCCACGAGTCAAACAAGGTCAGATGAACATGGCTGTTCACTGCATTCAAGTCTGTCAGTAAAACTCATCCAATGTTAGCTATGCTGGTAGCTTTCAAAAAAATCTGAGGCTGTCTTTTGACATTAGGATGCCCAATTCTTGGCCATTCGGAGGCTGACAAATTGATCCCTCTGCCAGTGTGCATGCTCTTGCAGCCCTTGTTAACCTCAGCAATATCTTGAGGGTATTCATGATGGTGAATGTACACCTCCCTTTTTATCTTTACAGGTGAAATAAAATGTAAGACTGACCATGCAGCAGCTGCCCAAAAGCCTCCATGTGACTTTACATTACACTGTCTGTGATTGCTCCTTCTTTTATGTTTGTTTTGGTTCCATTTACATGTTTATTCTGCCTTCATGTAATGCCATTCATATTGCTGAAGATTTATTGAGCTCATCTACCATTACTCTTTCAGCTGAGGCACATTTATTTTGCAGTACATCTGAGGTTGCCTTCCATATATTGATTATCTACGAAGCAATGTAGCACATGCAGATACAAAAAAAGCCCACTTGTCTTTAGGCAGCTCTTGTTCACTTTTGGATTTAGAGACAATCAAAGAAGTCAGAGCCTAAAAATAATGACTTGTAAATTATCTAGTTACCCTCCCTGAACTGTTCTCTGCAATTTTAACAGTGATGTGTCCAGCTTCACTTCCCTTTGGGCACTATAACTGCAGCTGACTTTGCATGACTCTTGGACATATTATGATCATGTTGAGGTCAGAGTTTTTTCAAAAGAAAGCAGTTATCTTGCAGTATCTATAGTCTATTTTTGTAAGTATTCAGTGCCACAGTGCACCAGTGCCTGCTTGCCCTGAATAGCTACAAAGCACTGTATAGTAAGCATGCTTTACACAAAAATGGAGCATCCATATCACCTATTACAAACTTTGAGGTGCTACTACATGAAATAGATTGTAGTGAGAATGAAACAGATTATTTTTGGTCGGATTTTCTGCTAGAATCATAGTCTTGAGGTTGAGGAATCAGCCTAGCACTCACAAGCGTTTTCCTTCAGAAGCTGAGCACCCTCTTGTCTTATGCTTTGGAAGGTTACTCTGGAAACAGGCTGAATTGAAAATAGGCTGCACCACCTATATTTGTGTGTACATACATTTACTTATTTTGGGTTGGAACAATCAAATCAGGAAGGGTAACATCCCAAGTCAGCACAAGGTCTAATATGGGAATGCTTTCACAGAAGCTTCCTGTGTCAAATCCATAGGCACATGGGAAGATGCAAAAGTTAACTCTTTTTTTGCTCCCTGACTTGCCCAGCTCTATTAACACTGTGTATGACCTGTGGGGGCCAGACACTGGGGCAGTCACAATCCCCAGATGGCTGGAAGCTAGATGCTCTCTCATCCTGGCATATGGGAGCCCTGGCAAATGAAGGGTGTCCATGGACACTGCACACCAAGGTGGTGACCTCCCTGGGGACCCTGGGAACCTCCAGGGCAGGATTCTTCCTGTCAGGGAAGTTTCTTCTTGGTCAAAATGCTACCTAACGAAATAGGGGAACAATTTCAGTGTACAGTTTTAGCACAAGTAACAAGTCTCTCTACTGCAGCATCTGAGGCAGCCACACAGCTGATGAGTTGTCTCAGGACCAAATGACCCTGGATATTTATAATGAAACTTGATACCTTTCAAGCAGAGCTGTGCATATGAACTGATACCACTACGTTTTGGGCAAGGAAATAGCTTGAACCACACTGTTTCCGAGGTTGGTGATGAAAAAAAGGCTGGAAACTTCTCCATGAACCTAGGCATGCCTGTTTGTGATGATTAGAGACCCTTTGCATCTCCTTGGTTAGTTGATGTGAGTCAAGCTAAGGACCTCCTTTGACCTCCTTCAAATCTGTCTGATTTCCTTTTTGCTTCCTTCCTTTTATTTGTGCGTTCCCTTCCATCTGACCACAATGCTCCAGGTTTTACCCATCAAGCTTCTCCTAATGCTGTGTAAAGACCTGTTTAGAAACACAGAAAGATCAAACTGGACAGGTTTGCTCTTCCAGACAACGGGATCTATTTCTCTCAGCTGCACATTTATCCCCGCTGGTTTCCTCTACACACCATTCACTGTCTTCTGAGACTCTGCTGGGGGTGCAAGGAAGGTAACTCGTATTTTCTACAAGTATTTTCTCATTTCAGCTGCTGCTACTTTTATATTTGTTTCTTCTGCTTCTTTACATTCCTTGACAAACTTATGGATTTGTGATAAAATCAGATAAAACAGCCCCTTGTAAAAATAAATGTAATTTTATTTAAGATTCTGAGCTACGTGAAAGTGTTACTTAGAGTTCAAGGTGCCCTATGCTACTGCCAAATATCCAATTAATTTAAATTACATAAGAAAAGGCAAGCAACAAAAACCATGAGGACAGAGATGAAGTGTGCTTTTCAGTCAAGCCATTCACTCCACCTAATTTCCTCTCTTGTAAAAATAATACTTCTAGATGTATTTGCAATCTCCAAAGAGAAGGTCTATGTGTTATTCCTCCAGCTGCCGCAAGTTTCAGTGGCATGTTGTTGCATTGCAAGTCCTTTATCAGAATCCTTTGGGATGTGTAATGCACATCACAAGAAGCTGAGGATGATACAAATAATTATAACATGTGATGCAAACCCACTGTTATAAAGTCAATCTCTCAGCAAATTCATCAACTCGACACATGATGTACAGTACCAATTTTATGTAAATGACTCGTCTAATCCTGCTGGGCAAAATTACTCCCTGATGTAAACTCTGTTAAATTCAGTGGAGTTACACCAGGAATTCATTGTTTTGCTCATAAGATCTGAAGCCACACTTTATGTCTTGTTCATCTGGAAACCATGGTAATAAGAAAAAGAGTGAAATCACTTGATTCTGAGTATCAGAGGTATTAAATTCTCTTTTGTTTAAAAGAAAAGGCTACCTTAAATATTATGCATTACTCTATTATCATTTTACAAACACAAAATATTAACTTAGAAAATTACGTTGATTTATAAAACACCAAAAGAGCAAAGAAGCCTCATAAAGACAATGGACTGGTTTTCACTGACTCTTGCAACCTTCAGGTCAAGAATTAACAAAAGTTTAATAATTAGAACATAAAATGCATTGCCATTGTAAACTGTCATTAAAAAAAGGCAATCAAATGAGACTGGAACAGGCATGAAAGGCACTTAGTTGCTTTGGTTAGGGTTATTTTTTTAAAGAGATGTTAAAAAAAAAACCCAAACTACTCAAACCTGTAACTAACAACTGGATTACTCTACAGTGGTAAAAGTGTATCAGTTACCCTGAAGTTTAAAAGCATACATAAATGGTGCCATCCCTCTTTTATTTGTAGAAATTATTTATTTTTTATGAACTATAGTGCTACTATGTATGGAATCTAAATCAAACTTGGATAAAAAACAATTTTTTGTGAAGTTCCTAGATACATCCAAGATTTATAGCACAGCCTCAGCCAGGATGCTAAATTGAACGTACCATGCTTTGGAGGTAGTGCGGCTTTAGGACACAGCACCTCGAGATTTCAACAGCGATAAGTCCTACAAATTCAAAGTTTGGCTTTGTGTTGTCTAATCAAAGCCTGTCACAACCTTTTCTTTTTATATTATATGCCAAACTGAGAGAGGACTTATTTTTTACTTCACTTCAGAGATCTTATAGAAAGATCATATTCTATGAAGAGTAGCACCTCTCTTGATGTTAGATTTCTGCCCAGAGGGGTAAAAAATAAAATACAGAAAAACAAAACCAAAAAAACCCCATACATAATTTTGAGCCTTTAGATTCGAATTTTCTGATATAACATTTAAGGACCATTCAAAATTGCAGAATTCTTACCTGAGAACAGATGCCATTGATTTGATTCAGCTCACAGAGGTCAGTAGGATGATCAGAAATTTCCAACAACTTTCTCAGTCCACTCCTGGTAACCAAAGTTAAATATGAGTGGTGGGTGGTGTTTCAGAAAGTCTCTTCAGCACGGCTGCTTCTTGGTCAACTATTGCTTTATGTACAACAGCTAGTTTTGTGGCATCCTGCTATTTCATTCAGGCCACTGCTGAGGGTAATGGAACAAGTCTAAAGCAATGAACCCTAATGCAATCTTTGCATTTTTCAGTACAGTTATTGGAGACATTTAATCAAATCAAGTTTTGAGGTAGACCAGTGATAAACAAAAGCAGAATCAGGTCCAGCAAAACATGTGTAATGGCTTCTTTCATGTTAGGTAATGTCATTGAAAGGTACTTGCAGGAGAGAAAACAAAAAAGGCAGCCATTAGATGCCTGGGTTTGCATGAAAAACTCATCCAAAAGCTTTGTGTATTGGAAATATACCTTTATTTCTTTTTTTTTTAATATCTGCTGCCCTCCAGATGGTCTATTGTGATGACATACACCTGTTCAGCATCAGCTATTACCCATAGCGACATATGGCAACTCACATATTGCCTAGGCTGAGGGGATCTGGGATTCAGGTCACCTGGGGTCTGTTTTCAAGTGGTGTGATGGCAGCTGTGGGAAACATGATGACTGACAGAAAATTGCTGTTCCTCTCCCCAGTGGAAAAATTTAGATGTCTTTAAAAACCCAGCAGCTGTATCTTAACTTCACCATGTAGGTGCAGACAATACAGCAAGTGACTTCTTCAGCAAACATAACACAATGGAGGTGCAATGCTCTCACTTTACATATTTTCAGTTGTAGGAGTTACTCGATGTGGACAACGCGAGCTGTTACGGTAACAAGTCTTGAAGCATGCTAGCTAGGGAGGGCTGAATTGGCTCACAGCATAATGAATCTGTGGACCTCTGCCCACTCCTAGAACAACGTCTAAAATGAAGTCTCTGTAGGTACTGAAATGTGCAAGTGATTTCTTTGTTCCTCTGCTACATCTAATTTGTGTGGGCTGCTACAATACTATAGCAATAGGATACAACAGAAGGTAGCTTAAGAGAGAAAGCATTTGGGGCTCTCTAGAAGCTGGGCTGCTAGAAAATGGAAGATATAGGAAGAAAAAAAAATATGCATGGCTCTTATCTGGGTTTTTTGTTGTTGTTGCTGAAATAATTTGTCTAGCTCTGGAAAAGAGACTATTTTCATGATCTTTCCAACAAAAACAAAGGAGGAAACTCATGGGTGACACTGTGGTTTTGAGATGTTCTGCTATATGTTCTTGAGTTAGAGTTTTAGATAGGTTTCTGGTGAATAGCTGAATTTCTTGGAACTTCTCCAAATCAAACAGAAAATGGGAACTTTTTAGAGGCCCAGCACACCTCCCACATTTCTAGAAGTGACCAGACATGTCTTTTTCTTCCCTGCTAGTGTCTTACTCTGTATCTGCAGCTGGGGAGGGCAACTGCATTGCAGTTGAAGACAGATTGGAAACAGAACAACATGACTTTTGTAAAACCTTATTTTGGGCATCCCTAGCTCTGAATCCAGCCAGCCACTACATTTCATGGACTGTAGAGGAAATGCTTTTAGGTTTAAATACAGGCGGCCTGATTTTTTCTGTATCTTCTAATTTTCAGTGTCCCTCCAGTGATCCAGGTTGAGTTTAGCCCTCATGCAATAGGACTAATGTGGCCACGGAACATGCCCTTTTCTTGTATTTATGCTGCTCTAGATCTTTCTCTCACAGCAACAAACTTTGATAAATTCTAAAATATAAGTTCTTTACGCTCCTGATTTGATAAGATTTAATAAGCTATTTCCGCATGTACCACACTTTAATCATAGAAGTTATTGTAAAGAAAGCAATAATGTTATTCAAACAAAAATAGTATTTTAGAACAGGGCACTCTCCTTTTTTTGGATGTCTTCATGTCATACATTCTAAGTTATTTGTCTTTGTCCTTCTACTTCTTACCGAAGGAAAATCATTTAATAGCCGGCTCAGCAGGCAAATTTTGTAGACCTTATTCCAGTGATAACTCAATTGGGTGAGGACTAAGGACAATAAGACAGAACTAATCAAAGTTTTCAATCAAAAATAATTCTGAATGGCAAATGATCTGTCCTTTTCAGTGATCATTTTCATACTTTTGTAGCTTTCAATGAAAAAGATCACCTTGCTGTTTCTGATAATACAAAGGTTTCACCCACAAGCTCCCGTATGCTCTCCTCATTTCCATTGTTTTTGTTTGCACGACTTAATGGTGCTGAAAGGAGAAAAATGATGAGGAAGGCAGGGGAAGAAAAAGAAGCTGTGAAAAATTATTCTGAAAAATGTCATTTACATCCCTTATAAAGCATGAAGTGCATACACTTAAACAATGCTCCTACAGCATCATAGACAGCATCCTCTTCCCATCAGTTTCAAGTAAGATTGTATTGCTGGCTATACCAAACTAAACCCATTGAAATGTATAGAATTACTGATGTTTACCTGCAGTATGAATAGCAAAATGTAGTCCTAAAGATCAGAAAAATGAAGGTCGTTTTCTATTACAAGGTGAACAGATGTTCATTTTAATGTGCTATTTTCTAACAATCCATATATTTTACCTTTCCATGCTGCTGAATGAATAAAATCAAAATGAGAGAAGAAAACCAATGGAACACCTTCTTAGCACCAGGCAACTGAGTAATTTCAATTCTGGGTCATCCATTCAGGACTTCGAGGAGTACAGATGTTTTATTTTCCAGTGCCGGACGATAACCATGTGGTGAGCGTCAATCGCTCCATGTTTATGAAATGGTATCTGGGTTTAATTTCTTCTGTCTGTCAACTGGAGGCTTTGATGTTGGCCTGGAATTTTTTTTTCCACTTCACTCTAAGTGACTAGAGGCTACTGCTGTCACTGACTCTTCAATTTCTGATTTCACTTTGCCAAGTTGTAAAAGATTTATTTACAGGAATTCTCCCAAATATGATCCTTAACTGTATTCTTTTTTTCTTCTACCCTCAAGGTATTTTGTAGTGAGTTGTTGTAGGATTAACCTGAAGTAAAATACCCAGCGTAAGGCAGAATGGAACAGTGTCTATGTGAACAAACAGATGTATTTAAGCAAAGCAGTTCAGACTTAATAACTAATTGCAGGTGGGACTTTACTATACTCTTCTTTTTTGAATCAAACTGAAATTCTTCGTGATATGTGTTAAAAATTATGGTTTAAATTTCTGATGATCAAGTTACATAGATTAAAGTAATGGATACCAGACTCTGCATCAATACAGTTATAAATATGGATGAAATGAATGTACATTACACACTGTTATAAATCTGTGTGTTCAAGGAAAAGCATAAATATCCATCACCTTTTCCTCCTTGGGATATGAAGAGTACAGCTATTTTTACAGTGTTTTCAACAAAATTACGAGTTGGAGTAATTTGCTTGTTCTGAAAGACTTCTGGGTTTTTACAAGTGCTCGAGCAGCATTTTATTTACAATGGCATATCATTAAAACACACAAAGTAATGTGTGCTGGAAAGAGCCATGACTTTCCAGACATGAAGACAAACAGGATCATGGTGCATTCAGAGACATTTATAAGTATGTACGGTGTTTGTAGAGGTTTCTGTCCCTGCAGACATTTGCCAGGTGTGGCATAACCACGTCTCTTTTCACTATTTCCTTTCAGTGCCTGTCAGTGTGCAGCTAAACAGTGGCAAATAAGAGGATGTGGTGAAGCCTTATGGTTAGAGGGAGAGGTCTGATTCTAATCTGTGATAAACCACTTGCTCGCTGTGTGCTACCGGGGAAAGTCCCAGAGCTTTTTTTTGGTTTGATGCAGCCACAGGGACTTCAATGAATGTTAGGATGCAACCCTTTATCTCTGATCTTCAGCTAATTTATGATGTATTAGGACACAGAGGCCTGAGAGACCTGAGTTCCTCATACGCATCATAGCTCTCATCCCTCATCCAAACGAATGTGCCATCCTTCCTGCCAGCTTTGAAGTGGGACCTGTGCTCTCCTTTGAAGCATACATGGAGAATCACTAGCCTGCCTCCTCTCTTTGGGAATGACGCTCCTCATCCTCCCTCTGGGCTGTTGCCAGTTTTCTATGGCCAGAGGAGATGGCCTCAGGAGTGGCAGGGGTAGCATTTTCCTGCTACATGTACAGTGAGCCCTTGGCACTATCTACTTTTCAGTCCTCATGTGTGGAGACTAAATTCCTTCAGACACTCCAGGGAAGGGGCTAACAAGCTATTTCCATAATATGTCCTAGCTTTTGAATGACCTACTAGTCAATGAGAGAGACAACAATCCAGGATAATTGGAAATATCATGGGGTTAGGGGGAGAGGAGATGGTTTTTTTTTCTTTGTGAGTGATTTTGATCCTTCAACACAAACAGGACTGCTTAAAGATAACAAGGGCTCTCTCTAGTCAGCAGATTCTGTGGAGAGCAATTAAGGAGCTTTTCTGGTGCCTGGCAGCTAGCATGATTTCTCAACACAGATGTATAAAATGGTGCTCCAACAGTGACAGTAATAACTGGTTGAAAACTGACCATGAGTTTGAGCCAAGCTCTCTAACATCCTATGATGCAGTGAGATCCATGTGGCAGGTGAAATGAGATCTGTTGCCAGGAAGACACCTGTGGATGGTATAAATCTTAATGGTGAACCTAGCTTAAAGCTACATTGCAAAGGTCATTTGCTTTGTATGTTCAGTATTTTTTTAATGTTCTGTTAGCTCCATTTCACATGTTTCAGGAAGTTTTCCTCACTGAGATTGATGCTAATTAAATGCAATTTTGCCTAAACTTGGATTTCTCTCTCATAAACCTTCTTTCTGCTACTTGGTACTTCAGAAAAGTGAGGCTGCTGCACTGGCAAGCACCACATTTTCAAATATATGACAATGCAATTTTTAGAGCTCAGTGATCCTCTCCGTTTAGACTGCCCTGAGTGCAGGTCTTTCAGGAATACTCCAGCCTTCTTGGGAGTTTGAGGTGGTGTAGCAGAGGTATGAACTATACTTACAGCTATTGGAAATTGGCAACACCCACTGAAGTCAATAGACAGGTGAAATCAGCTGAATACCCAGCCTTTAAACACCTTCCTGTAGCTGCAGGAATTAATGTAACACCATGAACTCAGTAGCTTCATTGCAAAATATATATAAATAAAAATGGAGAGTTTGATAGAACGTAAGTTATTATTATGTTGAAAAACCTCTGACTTGGCCCGTGCTTCATCTCCTGTGCCCTGTCTACTTGCTAAGCTCAAGGATGGCATGCGATCAGAGGTCAGGTCAAGTCTCAGAATAAGGATAGTCAATCAAGATGAAAATCTTATCCCAGCACCCTGCCCCAGTGCCTTGTCATGGCACTGGGCTGACGGAAAGCAGCAAGAAGCTCCCAGCAGCTGGTGTAGACAGACCTGGCCCAGACAAGCTGCCCGTGTGCTAGGACCTGAGTACACCTTGTTGAGGACACTGGTAGCAAGGAGCCATGCGGCAGCAGATCGCTGCATCCCACCCTTGCCAGCAGCCTCTACTTGCTGACTATAAGAGGCACCTGCAAAACCTTCCTCTGTGCTATTCATGCATGTCTTTTCCTTCCCCACAGACACCTGCACTTCCCCATGTCTCCTGTGGGTATGTGGGAGTGGGATGGAGCTGCGTGGGCTTGGAGACTGAGGTTGGGGCCACCTGTCATTCCTCATGTTTAGTTCCCTAATGCTTTATAGAAACCATTGTCCCCTCCCATTCACTCTGAAATGTGCAGCCTCTCTCACATATCCCTGTCCTAATTAATGCTTTCCTTGTTTCAGACTCTCCCCCACCCAGCCCTCTCACTAAATCAATGGGCACCCTTGCATTCATCCCAGCAGGACTGGATCAGCCCTAAGTCAGTGGACTGAACCTCCTGCTGCAATGAACAGCCACCTAGAAGCCTTCCTTGGTCTCTAGCCATCGCGGGTTTGCCTCTGTGGCTTGTGTTGCTTTTGGAGACTGCCAGCCTTCAGTGACCAGCCACCACAGAAATTGCTTTCTCTGAGGACCAGAGACTTCTGCTTGAAGTTCAGCTCACAGATTCAGCCTAAGGTATCAAGGGAGATCAATGGAGGGCATGTATGCAAAAAATAAAGCAGGCCGAAGTGTAGCTAAGCGTTGTTCTTTTCAGTCCCAACTCTTTGTCATGGTTTGACCCCAGCTGGTAACTAAGCACCACACAGCCACTCGCTCACTCCCCTCCTCGGTGGGATGGGGGAGAGAATCGGAAGGGTAAAAGTGACAAAGCTGGTGGGTTGGGGTAAAGACAGTTTAATAGGTAAAGAAAAAGCTGTGAGAAAACAAGAGCATGATTCTTGGCTGAAGGCCAGCCCCCCCGGAGACCCAAACTGTCAATGAAAACAGAGCTGGGCCATTTCTGCTCTCCAGGTTCATGTCCTGCCCAAGGTGTTTCCAGGCAGCCATGGGCTGAGCCACAATTGGAGTTCAGAGGCTGCTAAGGGAGGAAGCAGCAGCTGGCTCACCATCCAAACGCAGCCCCAAGGCCACTGTCCCGTGTCCTGAAGGGGCCAGGCCCAGGGATAGGGCTGACCGCACCACATCCAAGCCCCTCGATAGCTGCCCCAAACTCAGCTCCTTCGGGGCACGGTGCAGATGCTTCAGACTATGGACCGTTGAAAGCAGCAGTGCTCCCTGCTGAAAGAAGAGGGTGATCATGGGGTTCAGCCCGCTTGAGCCTGCTCTCAACTCTGCAATTCACAATGTACTCACAACCACACAGGGATTTGAAACCAGGTCTTAGAGGAGATCAGCTTCCATGGAGCAGCTGGATTTTCGGGTATCTCCAGTGCCCACTCTGAGAGGCAGAGCACCCAAAAAGTTAGCTTCTGGGGAGAGGTGTCATGTTTGGTTGCCAACAGAAGGGATTATTTGCCACATTACTTCAGCCCATTTAAGGTGGCTTTATAAATTGCAGCTGCAGAAAGATGAAACCTACTTCTCAAAGTATGCATCTTGATCAGGTACCAGCAGCACAGGCAACATTTGTGCCACTTCTCCATGGGATGACTTGTACAGCTGAAACACAAAGCAGCAGCTGTCCCTGACGCTGATGTCAGAGTCTGATTGGGTATCTGGCTAATCTTTGGACATGTCAATTTTTTTTCAAATTAGTACAGATTCAGCCACCAGACATAAAGAGAAATTTCCTCCTTGATTGTTTATTGCTCTTCTGACTTGCTCCTTATTGCAAGTGATCGGCTTTCCACTCCCTGAGAGTTATTGTCAAACACCACAGATACACTGAGAACAACTGCACTAAAAAAATGAAATTGTATATTTTGAGCCGTTTTCTGGGGAAGATGATGAAGTTTTTCAGTGGAAGGCCTGTGATCAGTCCTCCGTGTTGTTGACAAGTTCTGCTGGGTCCCCAGCAAGTAAAAAACAGGAGGGTACACGTGACTTCTAACATTCATGCACATTGCGTACACAGCAGAAAGAGGAGAGGTGGTCTAGCGGGTGGTAACATTCTCTGTTGGCCACCCTGCGAACGCTCTGAGATCAAGTTTTCAATGCCTCAGTACTTCTTATTGCACCTCAAGCCTGTTACCTCAGCACAAGATGCATTGAGATGACAGCCAATAGATTGTATGACGTGTCAGCAGGGCAGTTTACTTATTTCATCTCTTGCAAGTGCTTTCATCAGAAAAACACAAGTTTTACCAAACACTGAGAAGATCTCCCATTCTTTACAGAGACTGCCTCAGCTGTGACAGTCTTCTCTCAGATTTTTGCCACATACCTGCAGGGGAGCAGGAGACACTGCTGCCCCCTCTGCAGAGGTGCTAGCCAGTAAGGTCCTCAAAACTGCAGATGAACTGGTCTCCAGCACTGACCCTTCAGGAGTCCTGTCCTTCCATACAATGGAGAGTAGCTCCCTCCAAGCAACAGCTCTCACTGGCTCACAGCAGATACAGCTATGAAATGCCTGTTGCCCGTTTCTATCTTTTACTTCAATGGTCTCTAATGAGCAATGGTGTCCCTCTTTCTTCATGCCCCCTGCCCTTCGTGACACAAATGTGCCTCTCTAGTGTGTAGATTTATCTCAAATCCCTGAACAGCTTAATGCCACTAATGAGGGCATGTCTAGAAGATAGAAAACTCTGAGCAGCAAGTACTGCACCAGGAGCTGGGACATGGCATGTTATCCATCCCAACTATTTGCTTTGAGGAATTCAGCTCCATGGAGTCACAATCTAGTTCATTGTCTGCTGTTGAAGCAAGGAGGAATTCTGGCAAACCACCATGGAGACAGAAGGTTTTAACATCCAATGGCCCAGAAAAGGTTCAATCCTCTCTTATTCTGCACATATTATAATTTTCTATTTCTGTTTTCTTATTAAATATAAACCCCTCTGTGTGACTGCTTATGTATTAATGCACACTGTAAAATATGCCTGAGTTAAGGGCTGTGGGAGAAATCTTGTAACAACATTACACAAGTGATAATTTTTTTCTTCAGTGTTTAAAAATAGTGAATTTAAATTCTTTATGTCAAGGGATATTTAAGTTGGCTCCCTGGAAGGATTTATTTATTTTTATTAGTATCCCAGAACATTTTACACTGGAGGGACCCTTGTGGTCAACATTTTGGTGTTGCCCAACAGTATTTTTTTTCTCTTCTATCTGCTTTCAGGCTGCTCTGCAGCTAGTCTGCAGGCTAAGTTCTGTCAGATTTGTTGCAAAAGGTGCTTATTGATTGAGATTCATTTTAAAAATTGCTTGGTAATTCTATCAGTGCACTCTCTTATCTGTGAAGTCAGACTATCACCAAGCAGCCACTCCACTGCTGAGGAGGTTTGACTCAAACTGCCCCACACCATGTTATCAGGTGAAAGTACAACTGGAGCATAGCTGCTTTGGAGCATCTTTTCAGCCTTTTTGCTGGGTTTGTGTTGCCTGGTCTGGCTGAGGTTAACAAAATTTCTTCCATGAATACCGATTAGCTTTTTGGATGAAAACATGGGAAGGGATGGCACAGATCCTGTCCCTTTACTCTGTACATGTCTCTCTACCCCATGTACACATTACAAGTTTAAGAGTGATCCAGTTATCAAACGCAAATCAAAGAGCCAAAAACGCTGGACCAGCAACACTTTAAATCTCTGTGTCTGACATACAGTCACCACCAAATCTCAGCTTGCAAGTTCTGCTGAACATTTGGGTAGCATATTGGCATCCATTCCTACTCAGTGAGGATGTCAAGAGTGGTCCTTCAGCGTTAGGATAGCCAAGCAGCTGACTTAGAAGTCTGGATATTTTGAGTCTCTGAAGGTTAAGGAGAGTTTTCAGGATGTCAGAAGAAAATGCTAAAAGTCAGAAACTGGGAACAAGCCATTTCAGAGTGGATCACCAGTTAGAAATAGCCCTGCACAGTGTTGTAGTCTGGCACATACAGATATATAAGTACACGTCACAGATGTCTCAGCAACAGGGTACTGCAAAACAGGACACCTTGATTCAACTTCCAGTCCTTTTACTGTTTGTTGTGCCTGGTTCAAGATAGCCTATAGAAAGTGCTATACAGCAGCTCTCTAAGTATCAATTCCTCATTCAGAATTTATACCTCAAAATGGACAAAATGTAGTTTCTAATTTTTCTGTGCCTCAGTTTCTCACCTGTACGCTGCAAATCTCTGTGGTTACCAGTCTTCCATAATAGTTTAATGCTTGTACATTGAAAGCAGTGTACAATTTCTAGGTAGTTGACATGGGTATTAGATACACATACACACAAATGTACAAATGCATACACACATACAAACACACGCAGAAAGGGAGAGCTGCTGATAGGAGAAAGGGAAAAATTTCACTTCAAAACCACCTTTTTGTTTCAATCAGAGATAAGTTGAGTGTACTCTATTCCATAGCAATAATGAAATACCTTTTCAGCATGCCCAACAGGGCGTACATTTTTGGACATGAATTCACAATGAGCTGTGCCAGCAGCAAGACTGAAGCAATCAGAATGTAAAAGCATTGGTGGTGACCCTGGAAAGAAGAGCACTTACCATTGTAAGCAAACGACCAAAAATATTCTGCCCAATAATGTACACAATAAGTAAAATCGTGCCAGACAGAGTGGATGTTTAAACTACTCAGAGTTGCATTCTATGGACTAGCAACAAAAGCATTAATCAAAGCATACCTGCATAAATGTGAACTCAGCTTGAAGATCACAATGAATGCAAGAGTATCATGCACATACAAAGAAAGAAAAGGTTGTCATAAACACAATAGATAGGGTTGTTAGGTAGTACGTTATTGTTTATGTGGAGTTTTTTTATTGCATCCTTTCAAGTCTTTTACATGAACCTCTTTCTACAAAGAATTCGTAGTTTCCACATATCTGAAAATATCAACAGGTCTGGGAGTCTGAAGCTGGATCCTGGAGAGCAGTCAAGACTTCCTGCTTTTTAAACATGAAGTCCGCAGCCTGACATCCAACACTTATTCCTCACTATTGGTGGGAGCTAGGTGAGAAACTATGGGGTCCTCTGCCAAGTTAGTCTGTTGAGTCCTTCCTAAAGAAAAATCTATCAGCTGCTTTGAAAGTTGCAAGAGAACAAACATCACATAAAAGGCATTTCCATAATCCAACCTCCCATTGTTTTGCAACCCATGTCATAAACACAAGTTCATTTCCTCTCCTGGATGCCAGACACTCAGAACAAGATGTTTTTCATCTTCTACGCAAGGGCTCTCAGGTGACTCCCAAAAGGCCAGCCCCACCACTCCTACTTGATAACTGAAAGGCTACAGGATGCTGCCGTAGGCTCTGCTGCTACTCAGAGGCAGCTAGTTCTTCTTCCTAAATGACCTGTTGACTTCATTTGGTGACCACACATGAATGAAGATTATGTTGCATTACCTGGTTGCCAGCAAGATAGAGTGAGGCAGGCAAG